>ML781392.1:220225-237252 GCA_009831015.1 Picea engelmannii | reverse complement strand
TTTGACTTGGATGAGTTGATAGTTCGTTGTAGAATCATCTTAAGAGTTTTATTTACAGCTTCCACCTGCCCATTGGCTTGGGGGTAGTAAGGTGATGAATGTTCCTACCGTAACCCAAGATTTGATGTTAATTCGGTCATCATTTGGTTCTGGAAGTGACTGCCATGGTCAGTGACAATCTCTCTCGGGATGCCGAACCTTGCTATGATCTGGTTGAATAAGAAGAGACCTGTTGTATTTCCATCATCTTTAAACATTGACATAGCTTTGACCCACTTAGTGAAGTAGTCGACAACTACGATGATATAGTGGTGCCCCCTTGCTGATGGGGGGTTGCATGTAGTGTAATCAATCCCCCACTTAGTGAAGGGACCAACTGTGATGACAGGAAACATAGGAGCTGGATGTGCCCTTATCTTCCGAGAGAATATTTGGCACGGATGGCACTTCTTGACCGACTCGATATAATCTTTGATAAGTGTGGGCCAGAAGTAACCTGCTCATAAAATATTTTGGGTTGTTGCCAACCCAGATAAATGACCGCCACAAGGTGTAAAGATTACCCAAGATGCGGAGGCAAGCCTCTGCGTGTGTTGACTAGCACCGATTGCATACCCAACAAACAATTCAAACTCACTTGACATCTTCCATATTGACGAAATATAACATCAATGACACGTCCATAACACTTTTTAAAAGAAACGTAAAAAGTAATAGTACAAAGACTATACATATGTTACAAAAATTTACCTACAGTGACCTATCTATGAGTAATACGTCTTGAGGTAGAGCCCATTTCTAGTCTCCGCCAAAGCATTCCCTTCAAAATCAATGAAATGATAAGTGCCCTTTTTTAATATCTCTTTGATAATGAAGGGTCCAAACGACATGGGTTTAAAATTTCCTTCCCCGAAGGGGTCCTTGTCTTGGCAATAGACCAAGACAAGGTCGCCTTCAAAGAAAATCCGAGGATGAATGAACCTATCATATTAACACTTGACCTTATGTTTGTGAGCCTCATTGGCCAGGGCCGCATCATGACGCTGCTCATCAAGCTGCTCAAGGTATACTAACCATTCTTCAAGCGGAGAAGTGTCTGGCAATAACTGTACTTCCAATTTTAGAGATGGGATTTGACATTCGATGGGCAAGGCTGCCTCCAGCCCGTAAATGAGTTGAAAAGGTGAGAAACTGGTTGCAGTCTTAAAAGATGTTCGGTAAGCCCATAATGCCGAGTATAACATCAAATGACAATTTGACTTGGCTGAGTTGATAGTTCGTTGTAGAATCATCTTAAGAGTTTTATTTATAGCTTCCACCTACCCATTGGCTTGGGGGTAGTAAGGTGATGAATGTTCCTACCGTAACCCAAGCTTTGATGTTAATTCGGTCATAATTTGGTTCTGGAAGTGACTGTCATGGTCAGTGACAGTCTCTCTCGGGACGCCGAACCTTGCTATGATCTGGTGGAATAAGAAGAGAGTTGCAGTCTCTCCATCATCTTTAAACATTGACATAGCTTTTACCCACTTAGTGAAGTAGTCGACAGCTATGATGATATAGAGGTGCCCCCTTGCTGATGGGGGGTTGCATGTAGTGTAATCAATCCCCCACTTAGTGAAGGGACCAACTATGATGACAGGAAACATAGGAGCTGGATGTGCCCTCATCTTCCGAGAGAATATTTGGCACGGATGGCACTTCTTGACCAACTCGATACAATCTTTGATAAGTGTGGGCCAGAAGTAACCTGCTCGTAAAATATTTTGGGCTGTTTCCAACACAGCTAAATGACCGCCACAAGCTCCCGTGTGGCAATCGTTGAGCACTATGACGGCCTCCTCATGAGTGAGACATCGACGCAAGATGCAGTCTACACCTCTCTGATACAATGTATTAGCGAGTATGAGATAATTCTTAGCCTGATGGCGTATCCGCCGATGCTCGTCATGAGAAGCAGAGGTGGGGCACTTCAAAGTCTGGAGATAGATAAGTATATCTCCGTAACAGGGGTCTGAAGATGCAATCAAAAACATATCCCCCCGGATAGGCGAGTCCTCAGGCACAACGTCACATGACTCAACCGGAAGTTCCGAAATAAGCTCTGCGAAGACCAATGACTTCTTGGACTTTTCTAAAACAAATTCTGAGTCAAATTCTTGGAGGATGACCATCCATCTACTGATTTTTTCTCCTATAACTCATCGTGTCAACATGTATTGGAATGGATTCACAAAAGCAATGACGGTGGTCTTGCGAAATAGAACATAGTGATGGAACCGTTGAACAACATGAACTGCTGCCAACGCAAGTTTTTCAATATGAGAATAATTGAGTTCTGGTCCTACTAGGCCTCAGCTCAGGTAATAGATCATGTATTCTGAAAATGAATCGTCTTCCTGAACTAAAACCATGCCTATGGTTGACTTTGCGGAAACCAGATATAATAAGAAATCTTTGTTATAGTTAGGTGGTCGTAGCAGAGGTGCGGTTGTGAGGGCGTGTTTTAATGCGTCGAAAGAGCGTTGAGTGGCTTCGTCCCAGAAAAAAGGAACGTCTTTCTTTAGAAGACACATAAATCCCTTGGTGATTTCAACATAGTTGGCGATGAAGCGTCGTAAGAAGTTCGCCTTGCCTTGTAGACACCGAAGTTGTAAGATTTTGCGTGGGGGGGGCAACTGGATTATTGCCTCCACCTTAAGAGGATCGACCATGATCCCTGTTGTTGATACGATGAAACCTAACAAACGTCCTGACATTCCGCAAAAGTTGCACTTGTTTGGATTCAAGCGAATCCTGAAGTAGCGACAACGTTCGAAGATTAGTCTAAGGTGTGTGGGATGATCCTTTCGTTTGCGAGAGCGTGATGCTAAATCATCTAGATAGGCCTCGACTATATGTTTTAGGTCATGAAACGCAAAAGACATGGCCCGCTAGAATGTGGCTCCAACATTTTTAAGGCCAAAAGGCATCTTACGATATGTGAATGTACCCCACGGACAAATGAATGTCTTTTTGTGTTGGTCTTCAGGTTTGATTTGGATTTGATTATATCCCAAAAAACCATCCATGAATGAAAAGGCTTCACAACCAGCACATTCATCAATGATCTGGTCAATGAATGGTGTTGGAAAATTATCTTTGGGACATGCCTTGTTCAAATCATGGAAATCGGTACATACACGAATCGTGCCTTATTTTTTATTGACCGGCACGGGGTTTGACACCCATTGAGTCAAATGAATAGGATAAATGAAACCTTCCTTGAGAAATTTCTCAACCTCAATCTTGATGGCTGCTACTTTCTTAGGATTGACTGGATGATGTTTTTGTCGAACAGGCTTGGCATCAGGATACGTTGTGATTTGATGTTCAACTATTTTTGGATCTATACCTGGAATTTCCTCATAAGACCAGGTAAAAACGTCACATAATTCTTTGAAAAGAAGCATGTAAATTTGAATCTCTTCGGGGGAACAATCGACTCTGACGAAGACATTCTCCACGACGCCAGGGTTTCGGGAGATGTTAATGGGTATAGTTTAAGCGATAGTCGCCATATTCCCCTCAACATAAATTTCCTGTGTAGCTAAGAGATTAATAGGACATGGCTGATCTCCCGTCATGGTAATAGTGAATTCTCCTGCCTCGATTCGGCTTAACTCTGGGACAAAATATGATCTGTGATGAAGATCTTCCCAAGGTTTGTCCAGGCTAGTCATTGCTTCGATTACTGCTTCATCAGAAGGCAAGACTAAGTCTAACGAATCGACATTAGCGAGAAAACCTTGAGCCCAAATAGGCTCTAGAAGTGGATCCGACTCTTGTGCYGGATTTGGATCAGGGTTAGCTGAGGCTTGTTGGACTAAAGAGTATGCTACCTCAGTGGCCGACAAGGGCATGGACATGTCGGGGTGCCCTGTCTCATCCATTATGGCTGATGGGGAAGGAAGAATCCAAGGATCCTCAAAGTAAGTCGTGCAGAACGACGAAACTTGAAAAATCTCAACCTTATGGTGATTAGATATAAATTTGACATCGTCATGAGGAGGTGGGTAATCGAAGGTACCCATCAAGGATGCTCACAAACCAAATCCTACGTTAACGACACCTGGTTGAGGATTATCAATCATAGGGACCGTGGATGCCCCCAAAGCTGGGTCAGGCCTGGAGAAAGACAGTTGATCAGTGGTCACTATCCGACCCTCGTGTGGAAACAACAAGACTCGAAAAACTGTAGCAACCATAGCTTGCATAGCATAAGTCCAACTCCTTCCTAACAAGAGGTTATAGTCGAGGGGAGCATTGACTACCTCCACTTCAACACACATGGTCTTCCCTCCTAACTGCATAGAGAAAGAAGGAACGATGTCATGTGGTTGGAAAGAACGATCGTCGAAAGCAGTGAGGAGAGTAGGTGATGGAGACAAAGTGGGCTGGCCAATGGCCTTCCAACATGCTAACGACATAATGCATGTCGATGCACACTCATCGACCACCGTGCGGAAGATATTCCATGTAAAAGGTTTCATGGGATGAGCCACCACTATCTGAAACGCTACATGGTAAGGAAGACGAGGTTTTAAGTCGGTTGTATCTAACATGATGGTACCCGGGTTACAAGTCTTAGTAGAGCCCAAAGCGGTTAACAAAGATTTCCTCTGAGTAGGGAAGCTTTGGAGGACCTCCAAAGCAGACATCGTACAAGGGGTTTGTGATAAATCCTCCACCACAGAGTAATTCTGGGCGACCCTTGTGTTTGGGTTGTGAGAAGCTTTTTTAAATGCACCCTTTGGAATGCGTGTCATCATTTCTCCCAACGTCTTCTCAATCTGTAGAGGAAGAGATGGGAGATCAACTTCTTTACCCTTCTTAGAAGCGCTTGGTTTACTATAGTCGTGTGCTCTAGTCGTTATGAAAGAATCACCCCTAACCATATATACATTCGCGGATGAGGGATTGTTTGGAGGAGGGCAGGTTTCTTGGCTGCCCCCTTCTGTACTTGTAAAGGCTTGAGTTAAATTTTTCCCATGTTGAAAAGGATTAGTCAACACTTCCTGTTGTTGCTATGTGACAAACTTCTGGGCCTCTTCAAGTTGAGGACAAAGATGGGTTGGGTGGTCTTCCACACACAAGTTGCACGGATACCTCACCTTCCATTTTTCTGTAGTGTCCCCGCCAGCATTATCAGTGGGTTTTTTATCCCCCTTACCCTTCTTTCCTTGTTTTTTCTTCCCTTTAGGCTGTTGGCTGGCCTTTGGGTTAGTCAACTGCATGGAGTGTACTTCCGACGTTTGGGTAGGAGGAGAAGCCAAAAAAGTAGTCTGGTTGGCCGCTGTGTGTTGTATAGATAACTGTTGCAACTGTTTTGTCAATTGCTCATCGGGCTTGGTTTGTGCTGAACCAACAATACCATCGGCATGTGGTCCAGATCTCTATCTAGTTTTATCTAGTATCGAACGTGGTGCATCTGGAAGGATGTTGTATAATAAACCAGATTGAGAATAGATGAGCTCAAACTGTTGAGCCCTCATGATGGCATCTTCTTCGGAGAAAACTCGTGAAGTTGTGACATCTTTGGATAATTGTGGGACCAAAGACTTAAGGAAACACTCAAGCAGGAATGATGGTGGGACTGGTACTTTGATTAGACTTTTCCAGCGTCTCCACTCTCGGATATGATCAGAGATATGGTCTGTGGTTGTCTGTTTGAAATTGGTGAGCAACTCTGTGCCAGCGTCGTATCTCACAGGTAACTGGAAATGGTTAAGGAAGGCCATCGCCAGTTCACCAAAGGAAGAGTATCTTGAGCGATTGAGCTCGATGTACCATTTCACGACACTCCCGATAAGAGTACGTTGAAACAATCCCAACTGTATGGAGTCATCTTTCAATGAGTTAGATGAACACCAAATATGGAAGGTAGTCACATGATCATGTGGATATTCATTAGGCTTGGCCTCGAACTTTGGAATGTCCGAAGGCAACTTCGTTGGCATAGGAGGCCAACACGTGTCATGACAAATAGGATCATTTAACAAGCTTGTCAAATATGGCAAGTGTAAAGTTTCCAGGAATGGTAGTTTGGGTTGCTGCTGATAACCTGGGAAAAAGGGTCCTGGAGTTTGACTGGCACCAAATTTCCAGGAAAAGTTTGGTTGCTGGCCTAGATTCTGGTAGAAACCATGGCCTTGACCAGCGTAAGGATTTTGCATCTGTGGAGACATCATCGACTGATTTCCCATAAAGGACATAGGGTGTTGGGCATGCATCGTGTTTGAATGACTTTGGGAAGGATTACCCCATGCCGGTCCTGATGGGAGAGGCATAGTAGTCTATCCAGGGTTCCATTGACTGTGGAAAGAATTACGCCAGAACAACATTCCAGAGGAGGGAACGGATCCTTGTCCTGAGTTCCAAGGTCCTTCTATATGTGCCCCCTGCACAGGAATAGTACCCTGCACCCGAGTAGACTGTCCAAAAATGGGATTACCCCCAGACGGGAAAGTGGTGGATGAGAAAGTGTTGTTACCAAACGTCCTGTTCCAAACAAATGGTGTTGAACCTACCGGCATACTGTGCGCAGATGTTCCTTGACTCCCTGCTCCAAATAAACTAGTGTGTGCAGGCTGCCTGGCGGACTGCTGATGCAGACCACCAAGTGAAGGGTATGAAGGAGGGATATGACCTTCTGCATAAGGAAAAGTGTTAAAAGGGACATGAGTGCCCCCAAGTTGACCTTGTAGAGGAGCGTTAGAGCTCCCTGCCCCCAGACCCAAAGTCTGTAAAGCGGAGTAGGTTAGTGCAGGACTTGTACCCTAACTAGGCATATCGTATGAGAACGGAGGGCCTGTCGAACTAGGTGTGAAGGGGGTTGTGGCCACTTCCATAAATGGTTTTGGTCCACTGTGAAACATAGTTGCGGCCGAGAACATGGTGGCTCGGACCGATGACGGTAATTTAGGATATGATTCTCCTGTGGTAGCAACTATGGTGGGAATGGAAGAATTCCCAGAAGAAGTAACATTGGTTTTTTCCATAGCTGTGTGAGGCACTGTCTGGCGTTTGTGAAATTGGATTGGTGCAGTAAACGATGCCCAGATATCAGTGGTTGGGGTTTCAACTGAGCCAATATTGGCGTTTGATTCCTCCAAGAGTTTTTTGGGCACAATGGTTTGTAACCCGGTCACTTCGAAAGACCCTTGTTGGTCTAGCTTCCGCCTTAATGGTGGAGGGGGTGGCTCCAGTGTAACCGGCGGCAGGCCCAGAAGCCTTCGTGACCGACAGAGATCGGGATCCTCCACTGTGTGAGAAGATCCAAGACATGCTAAGGTATTCTACACGTTCAAAAGTAACACACACTAAAAAGAATCCCCTAAGGGATAAGACAAGCAATCACTAAACTATTTGGAAGAACAGTTACAACAACCAACACTAGAGAAACTTACTGGTGCAAGTGCAACTCGAATAAGGAAGCACCCTCCGGGTATAATCTACAAAGCATGGCCTGATGTCTATCCTAGGTACCACGGTATACCCCCGCAGTCACCCGTGTATGTCCCTAAAAAGATTGGCAACTAGGTTGCCAGCACGCGAATAGTCACCAGGCGGGTACAGTCGAAAGTCGGGTAGACCACAATGAGCAGGGTATCAAGACCGAAACCTGTCAAGGGTATCAAGAGAAAATGGTCTGGAAGACAACTGAATACCTCTAATGGATTCAAGACCCACGAATCCCCGTGGCAAATGCAAACGATGGAATCCCAAAACAAGCCCTCGATATGTGTTCTCCACTACGATTGGTCCGGCTTTGGAGGGGTTATCTCCGCTACCTTTCCACACTCGACCTCGTGTTTATCCCCTGTGTTAGAGGGGGGTCTCGGATAACTTCCATGAAACTGGACTTAGACACTCCCTACCTCAAACTCTAATGTTTGGTTTTGAGTGGCCTTGAAGAGTTTCCTCTCCAACCTAATTCAAGGCCCTAATCCTGAACTAGTTTGTGAACCCTACAAACATAAAAGTCTAGTAGATTTTAAGATTAGCGTTGCTTTTAAGGATTTTTCTTACGTCAAGGGGTATAAAGGTGAAAGTGGTGATGTGTAAAGACGAAAGAAAAAATGAATGAAAAAAGATGGAAACAAAAGACTTTTACTAAATGCAAAATTTCAACAACTTTTCACAAAGAAAGATTTCTTTTTCTTTTCAAATTTTCTAAGATTTTATACAGCAAACATAAAGGAATTTCGCTCGACTATGAGATAATTATGCTCTAAATGCACTACAAAAACTTATGAAATAAAAGACTTCTCCCTAGCTAATGATGTAGAAACACACTCTTCAAACAAAGAAGAAAATGAAAAAGAGATTTTTTTATTTTATTTAATTGCAAGTAAAGCAACAAAGGGAAAATACCGACAAGCACAAAACCGAGAAAAACAAATTCTGGCTTAAAGCGCAGATCGCAAAGAATCAAAGTAAAGACACACAATGCAAATAAAGAAAACAAAGACTCTTACGCTTGTCTAAAATCCATAATTTTTTTTTTTTTTTTTTTGGTATATTTTCTGTCAACTATCAACTGAGAAAAAGAAGGCTAAGGGTAAGATGACCTAACCTACTGTCTTTTCAACCTTAGACTCAAACACCTGAGAGGAATACTTCTCATCAAAGGAGGGGATGACTGCCCCACCCTGAACAAAAAGTAGCCTGTCAAGCACACTACTGTCACTAAAGCAACACGCATGCAAACGCGTGCTGAGCTAAAACAGGAAGCGTGTACACATGGGATGACCTTGTACATGCCGCGTGTATGTCTAAATTCTAAGACAAAAATGAAAACAACCAGTCCAAACCAGGAAGAGGCCTATGGTATTGATAACCAGGGTCCCTTGAAGGCTTGGATGCTCTTTCTAACAGAAAATAAAAATAATTCAAGGAATAATAAGGCGAAAAAAACAATCTGAGATGGGACTGTGAACCAGCAAGACTCAGACAAGATTCCAGAAAACCCCCTGCGAATGTATAATTCTGACAGGGAAGAGGAGGACTGCCTCTAAAGTTATCTGAGATCCTACACGCTACTTCTATCTCTACATCTAGGGTACACACGCGGGCTGTAAGAGGATTGGGCGCGGGTACACGCGTGCAGGCCTTCTGCAGGCCGCGTGTACCTCTGTGTGTCCCGACGACTACCGTCAAGCAAAAGTCAGGGAAAACTGGTATGAAGAACTAGGCTCCCTGCTAGCTCAGACCTTACAGAAAAAGACAGACAAAGAAAAACAGAAAACCTAATCTTTAAACTACCCAAAAAATTTAAAGAAATCCAGAAACCCTAAAGAGTATTCTCCCCAGTACGGTCGCCAATTCGGTTGTTGGGAAAAATACCCTACGGACTAGAAATCTAGGGTCAGACTTGCATGCAGATTTTGACCGAAAATAAATTACCATTTTACCTACAACCCAAGACTTAAACCCCTCTTTCAAAGTAAATGCATGGAAAAGGACCACTAACCTTGTTATCGGTGTTCGATGTAGATCCTTCGTTGCTCTTCGATTACTTGCTTGCGCTGCTCCTTCCACAGATGACCTACAATCAAGACAAATAAAAACTATGCATGCATGCTACTTCTCTACTCAAGGGTTAGAAATCAAGCATAAATTAACCAAACCATAGACAATTCATTCATTGGGATGGGAAAAGTATTCCTTTTATTACTGAAAATGAATCAACTTACAATCAAAGATGAGATCGGCCACTGCTCCTTGAACCTGATCCTGGGCTCCTCTTCTTCTGTCCTTCAACTGCTTTGCATTAAATCTCCTTTGGCATGAGGAAAGGCTAAAGGGTTGGGACAATGGATTACGTAAATGGGCAGAGTTTATTCGCTATATTTTTTCCTCTTTCAAATGGTACCCCTACCCATTATTTTATAGGCTAGAAGGAGCTAGGGTTTTGGATGAACCCTCAACCATTCATGGCCGGGAGTTTCAGTTAACTGACCCATAGATTTTTGTTCCGTCGACAACTTTCCTTTTTTCGTGCTTTGTTAGGTACACGCGGACTGTAGTGAGCCAGCCAGCGTGCACACGCATGCAATAATGGGTTAGGGTGTGTGGGCCTTGACACAAGAGGATTTCCAAAGAGTTTTTCAGCAGATGTTTTGGCAATGAAGGGATATAAGTTGGCCTGATGCCAGGTAAGCATGTGTGGTGCATTTTAGGGTTATAAAACCATAGGTGGGTTTCTGTATGAGGTAAATGAATGAAGGGAAATCTACAGATGGGACAACTAACTGAGGATGAAATGGGGGGCTAATGATGTTGTGAAGGCATAGTCAAATGATAACCATGAGGAGATATCCAGGGAGTCCATTAGGAAAGATAGAAAAATGAGGAGAAGGAGTATATTGTGGCTAATTCACGAACATGTGTAAGACTATTAGGACTCCCATCCCTAGGGGGTGAAAGAAGAATGAGTGTCAAAGTGCCAAAAAGGAGACTATGAATGGTACAACTCATGTAGGGGAGAGTGCTACCGGGTGACAGTACTGAAAATGCAATGGAGGTGAGAGTATTGCAGAGTCGGATGGGGGTTTCCTATAGGAAAATGTAAGAGGATATGACTGGGAGATGCAATTGATATTCAGAGGGAATGACTACATGCCCGTGTCGATCATATACCTGAAGGGGCTATGATGGTGTTTTATGACCAAGTACCTGCACACATAAAAACTGAATACCCGACGTGAACAATATCTGAAGATAAATAACATATAACATCTATTCAATAATTTTTAACATGAGCATGCATACCTGAGTGTGTCATGGAAAGATGCTCCACCGGGGAAAAGTGAAAATGATAACCCGATGAAAATGAATGTTTACGTGGTAAAAAATGGTTCGGAAAATGGATCTTATGGGTGACTATACCAAAAAATGAAAGTGGGGAAAAGGGATTAGATATGGACGGTGGGCCCATAATGCCATCCCAGTTTCACCGACACTATGGGCGATCGGGCGACAATTTTGTGGGAGGACACAGACCTCCCCTTTGCTCGAGGACTGATGAAGAAATGTAATGAATTACATTCATAGGAGCATTGGTATGCAGTGTCAGAGGAATTTAAGGTAGATATGTGTGGCATTCCTTAGCTAATGTGTGGCGGACATATGGGATATATGGGCAATGATGAGTGTAATGCCCATATTCTACGCATATGGCACAGGAGAAATTGGTTCGTATATTTTTTTTGCGTGTGGTTTATGACTCCGTCGTAGCAGGGGATGTACTTTGTGGAGTGTCAAGAAAAAGGGGTGCATGAGGAAGCTAGATAAAAATGCATAGTTCAGGAAGAGAAGGAAATTTGTGAGTGGGGTATCCTTTTCTTTCACATAAGGTGCAAGGGAGGTGAAATCGAGGAAGTAGTGGAGATTTGGGCTTGTTCCTCCTTCATCTACTTGCGATAGTGGTGGTATTTATTCCCATTGGAGGAGGTAAGGATGCGACAAGATCCTATAACGCAATCTGTATCGGCAATCCATTCGTCTGAGGAGGGAGAGATGGTGGATGGAGATACCATACAGGGATGGAAAGGACATTGTTGGGAAGGGTGAGGGTTACCTAGAATGCTTTGACTCCAAGTGGGGGTAGAGAAAGGGAATTTGGGTAATGGCTTGGGGGACTGCCTCCCAAACCGGGATTTTCCCCTGGAGGGGGGGGGGGAGATCCGTGACAAGTGGTGTTGTGGCGCTCTCAGGGAAATATTGAGGTAGTATTTATTCAACTGGTGTAACTTCGATATGGGGAGGGGAATTGGTGATAGGAGTCTTGTCTCCGATGTCTGTTCCTTTAGAGGAAACTACGCACACTTGTGCTGAAAAACATGGTTTTAGGAATGGTGGAAACCCATGATAAGTGCCCAACATGGATGGGTCTTGGAATAATCCAGGGCTAATGTTGACAACTGGAAAATCATCCGAGCTAGAACGAACAAAGGAGAGTATGTTATTGATGTTGGCGGAATGGTTAGGCTCGTAATGTGTAAGCTGGTCGATGGTGATCATCGTCCCATTATGGGGGAACCTCATTGTATGAAACAAAGAAGAGGCGACTGCCTTCATAGAATACATATAGTTTCGTATGAACAAGATATTGTAATCTAGCTAGGCATTGATAACTTCAATGTCAATGAGGATGGTTTTTCCCCCAAGTTCTATGGGGAAATTTTGACAAACCCCTGCGGAAGATGTTGGTTGACCATCGTAAGATCGAAGGGTGATGGTAGAGGGTACTAGCTCAGGGGAGCCAATTTTCTTCCATATGTGTTTATACATGATGCATGTGTATGCACCTTCATTGATGATACACTGATAAAATTTTGTGTTCCAGATCTTAACTAGTATCTAGAAGGCTACTTGGGTGGGAAGACGTGGTTCTTTGCTATCTAAATCAAATATGATCAATTGTGTGTCAATTGGGTCGACTACCCCCATGTAGAAAGCAAGGATTTTCGCTGTGATGGATAGGTTTGGAGGACCTCCAACACAGAAATGGCTGCAGGAGACTGGGCTAAGTCATCAATGCTGTGTTATTTATCTTTCTGTTATTCTGTTATTGCATAATTGTATTAGATCTGAGATATAGTATGTGCAGTAGGGTTAAAGGAGATAAATAATAACTAGGTTGTTCTATGTTGTTTCCTTGGATCCAATTTGAATTTCCTCTAGTTGTAGACACCTGTGTCCTGCAACCCCCTATAGCTACTTCGGGTGAGACTGCATCTACTTCGCAAGTGTTGCCGAAAGGGCCAGTAGTTAGGGCTTCTGGTGTGCTATTAGAGTTGAACCCTGGGTCTGCCCCTATGCCAACAAATGGTTCTGTTGTTGGGACTAGGATCATCTTGAGGGAATGTCAATGTGGTTTCCATCGAAGGTAGAGATTCAAAAGTAGATAGAAGAACAATAAAAGGACTTTATTGAGGCTCATAAAACAAATCCTAATATAAGTACATAGGATTGGTTGGGAAGGTATATCTTTACCGATATACATGAGATTTTCTTTGGAGGAATTCATAAGGAGATATATGAGTGGTTAGCTAGATTAGCAGCTACCCAGTTTGAGATCATATTTAGACCACCTGTGGTTTGGACATCAATGCTGATCAAGAAGGTGAAGAGATTTGATAACGTCGTTTCAAGAGAAGTAGATCACTGGTTTGATAGCACCATTGGAGGGTACATTACCAAGTTTGTTATTGATAGAGTAGAGTCATATAGCCAGACAAAGAGATATTTCTTTAAGGGGCCGAGAGGAAAATTTTTACAATTTTTAATGTTGAAGATCAATATGCTATTGCATGAGAAGAACATCTTGAAGATACAGTAAGTGGGTTATATCAAAAATCTAATGTTCAAGAACTTAGACAACGACAACGACACAGAGGTTGGAAATACACGCAGTGGGAGAACCTTCAGAGAAGTTCCTCTAGTAAACTTATTTGAGCAGAGCCACGAACAACTAGCATAGGATGAAGGGTTCTACAATGGAGAAAAAGGAGAAGAAGAGGAGCTATTTAATGAGGAACAGTCAGGATCCGTTGGAGAAGAGGAAGATAATACTGAAGAACCCCATCGAGAAGAATCATAAACTTCAGTAATTGTGTCGTCTATCGAAGTAAGTACTACTAATCCTCCTATTGTTTTAGCAGCATTAACTAACCAAAGTAGTCGAAGTTATCAGAGCAGTCAGAGAACTCTTACCAACAGTTCAGTACATACTCAATCAAGAAACGTAGGGAGATCTATGGCAGATGAAATGAGGCTACCTATATTTAGAGGAGATGGATCTGAAGATCCTGATCAACACTGGTTCTTATGCGAAGCTGTATGTAGTATTAATAAAGTCAATGATGAAGCAGTTAAGAGAGCTCAATTTAGTACTACCTTGAGAGACCACACACTGAGTTGGTATCTGAAGTTTTCTACAGTGACTGCATAGCCTAAACCGCTGAATACCATCAAGACTACATTGAGTGCATAATTCAAGAAACCCAAGTCAGAGTCGCAGTGCATTATAGAACTAAAATAAATCAAGCAGAGAGTAGTTGAACCTATTTGAGAGTTTGATGAAAGGTTTAAAACCTTGACATACCGTTTGAGTTTTCAAATCCCAGACGAGCATAACACAGAATGGTTCATTGTTGCCCTCCTACCACACATCAAAAATCGTATGATGCAACAGAAGGTTGATTTGTAGGCTAAGGCATTGGAGATCACCATGAAACTAGAATCATCCCCTATGGGAGAATCCAACTCAGGTATGAGTCAAATTTTGAGTCAACTAACTAGCTTATCTCTGTAGGTCGAAGATATGAATAAAGACAAGGGAAAATATAAAATAGAGGACATCTGGTGTATCAGATGTAAATTAGAAGGCCATTATAAGGAGAACTGTCCCCTATTTCATGAATACTTGGCCTTTGGAGCTCCAAGCCCTTTGAAGCAGGTTACTCTACCCTGGTGCGAGGTATGTATAAATAAACATCGCCTTGGAGAATGCTATTACATGTAGAAATATGTCCAGACACCTACCAATATTTACTGCACATTCTGTAAATCTATGGGGCATGATGAGAAGGACTGCAGGTCTTATGACCTCTTGCATGAAATATCAAGGGATACATATAGGATTCAAGGTGAAGTGCAGTAGGAGGGAAACACTATGCATTTTAACTCTCCAGGAAGAGGAAAATTCAACCCTCATGGTGGATTCAGAGGAAGAGGAAGAGGAGGAGGCATGGGTCGAGGTCGAGGTCAGATAATTTGTTATAACTATGCACAACCAAGACACTTGGAAAGGGACTTCCAGAAACCTTGTACCACTTGCAACTACTTCAACTCATTCGAAAATTTTATTGAAGATTGTCATGTGCTGTTAGCTAAACTTCAGGAGAGACAAGGAGGAAAACAACAAGTACAATTATTCTCAGCAAAAACTCAAGGATAGGATCCTAGATTCACTGTTATCACTAGAGGAGGCTCTGCTACAAGAGAAGATAGAGTGACCACAGGGAATACCACATAAGAATCAAGGGTTAGAAGAGCTACAGAGAAGACACAAGTGTTTGATCCAAGGCAAGAAAAGTAGACATTTGAAGAGGAAAGAAGATAATTTGGAAGAGATTTCTTCATCAAAGACACAACCATAAGTTAGAGAGAATGTGAAATGCCTCTAGCATTTGATCAATCTACATCACCTGGAGAAGGAAAAGAGGTAAGCAAGATTATGGAATTCTTATGTAATTGCATCAATTTGATTAAGGATGAAAGAGTTGTACAAGAACTAAAAAATTTGATCAGACATTATGAGATAGGTAGGATAACTCCTCTGTTGAATAGAGTAGTACATCAAGTATCCAGAAAGAGAAGGAAAAATAAGGAATTACACCTTAATTCTCATATTGGAGACTATGACATAGATTATGTGGTCCTCGACTTAGTATCAGAGGTCAATGCTATGACGAAGCAGACCTGGGCACTGATGGGAAAACCTAAGTTAATTTATTCCCTTATCAGTCTTAGGATGGCCAATCAGCAGGAAGTAAGCCCCTTTGGAAGACTGGAGCATGTCCCTATGGACATCGACGGGGTGAGGACATTTGCAAATTTCGAAGTCATTGATATAGTTGATGATAGTTGTCCTTATCCCACGTTGTTAGGGATTGATTTGGATTTTAACATTTCGACTGTGGTTGAATTAAAGAAAATAAGAATGACATTTGAAGGTGATGGAATTAGGGTCATTCCACCTCTTGATCCTGATGAAGGTCGCAGATACACATAACCCATCAAAGAAGAAGACCGCACATACGAGCTAGATAATATATATAAATTGATAGCAAGACAATAGGATTATATTAATCCTACAATAGATAGGAATTTAAGCTGGCGAAGTGATAACACATGCTCATCAGATTTGGAAGAAGCACTAGAGAATTGGCAGAACAACATGTATGAAGTTTTTGCATGCAGGTGTGCCATATTGACCAGAGAAGTTCGTTGGATTGGCACAAAAGTAAGTAACCTACCCACATTCGATGGTCTGAATCATTTAGAAACATTCTTATCATAATTTGAAGAAATTATACCAATAAAACAACGACTGTTGCACTAGACGAAGCCTTGAAGGAAATGCCGACAAGATGGTGGGTAACACATAAGAATAACATTGCGGGTTGGGTTCAATGTCACACTTTGATGTCAGTGTGATTTTCAAAACAAACCAAAGGGTGCAAAGTTTGGTACATAGGTCAAAATTGTCCGAAGGAACATGTGCGAAGTTGTGAGGAGGTTTGGAGCAACATTCCTCAATATCAGTGGGTGCATAAGTTCATCAACACTTTGAAAAAAGTGCCTATCAATTGGTATCTTCAAGAAGAACTACGCCTCACCACTGCATATTGGTACGGTATGCCTCAGAAATTTGTAACTACTTTTTTATTTGAAAGTCATTTCCCCTTAGTAGATCAAGCTCTACAAGTTGTAAGACAAAAATTATTTAAGGAGGCACCTAACCTCCCTATTGAGCAAGAAGAGGATGAATGGACTGCACCTCTTCAGAAATTGCAAGGTTGTTACAATATCATTGTTGATGAAGACGATGATCCTAGGAATGTGAACATTGCAGAAACATAAAGACAAAGAGATATAAAAGGACCATAAGTTGAACTACCTTTTATTGCATAGACAATCCAAATCAAGAAAGTTAATAATTGAATAGAGCAAGCACCTAAGATTGCAAACGTTGGAGATTATTTGGATGATGCCACTATTGATAAGATCACAAAATTATTGCATGAATATCAGGACTTGTTTCCAAAAAAGTTCACCGACATGAAGGGAATTAAAGGGCCCATGGGAGAAATGAAGATCCCCTTGAAACGAGATGCAAGACCAGTCAAGAAGATACCTTACAGACTGAATCCCAAATATAAATAGAAAGTCAATATTGAATTAGACAGAATGTT
>ML781392.1:189105-208470 GCA_009831015.1 Picea engelmannii | reverse complement strand
TGCTCATAAAATATTTTGGGTTGTTGCCAACCCAGATAAATGACCGCCATAAGCTCCCGTATGGAAATCATTGAGCAATATGATGCCCTCCTCATGAGTGAGACATCGACGCAAGATGAAGTCTACACCTCTCCGATACAATGTATCAGCGAGTATGAGATAATTCTTAGCCTCATGGCGTATCCACCAATGCTCGTCACGAGAAGCAGAGGTGGGACACTTCAAAGTCTGGAGATAGATAAGTATATCTCTGTACCAGGGGTCTAAAGATGCAATCAAAAACATATCCCCCCAGATAGGCGAGTCCTCAGGCACAATGTCACATGACTCAACCGAAAGTTCCGAAATAAGCTCTGCGAAGACCAATGACTTCTTGGAATTTTCTAAAACAAAGTCTAAGGCAAATTCTTGGAGGATGACCATCCATCTACTGATTTTTCCGCCTATAACTCATCATGTCAACATGTATTGGAATGGATTCACGACAATAATGACGGTGGTCTTGCAAAATAGAACATAGTGACGGAACCGTTGAACAACATGAACTGCTGCCAACACAAGTTTTTCAATATGAGAATAATTGAGTTTTGGTCCTACGAGGCCTCGGCTCAGGTAATAGATCATGTATTCTGAAAATGAATCGTCTTCCTAAACTAAAACCATGCCTATGGTTGACTCTGCGGTAGCCAGATATAATAAGAAATCTTTGTTATAGTTAGGTGGTTGTAGCAGAGGTGCGGTTGTGAGGGCGTGTTTTAATGCATCGAAAGAGCGTTGAGTGGCTTCGTCCCAGAAAAAAGGAACGTCTTTCTTTAGAAAATGCATAAATCCCTTGGTGATTTCAGCATAGTTGGCGATGAAGCGTCGTAAGAAGTTCTCCTTGCCTTGTAGACTCTGAAGTTGTAAGATTGTGCGTGGGGGGGGGAACTGGATTATTGCCTCCACCTTAAGAGGATCGACCATGATCCTTGTTGTTGATACGATGAAACCTAACAAACATCCTGACATTCCGCAAAAGCTGCACTTGTTTGGATTCAAGCGAATCCTGAAGTAGTGACAGCGTTCGAAGATTAGTCTAAGGTGTGTGGGATGATACTTTCGCTTGCGAGAGCGTGATGCTAAATCATCTAGATAGGCCTCGAATATATGTTTGAGGTCATGAAACGCAAAATACATGGCCCGCTGGAATGTGGCTCCAACATTTTTAAGGCCAAAAGGCATCTTACGATATGCGAATGTACCCCACAGACAAATGAATGTCTTTTTGTGTTGGTCTTCAGGTTTGATTTGGATTTGATTATATCCCAAAAAACCATCCATGAACGAAAAGGCTTCACAACTAGCACATTCATCAATGATCTGGTCAATGAATGGTGTTGGAAAATTATCTTTGGGACATGCCTTGTTCAAATCATGGAAATCGGTACATACACGAATCGTGCCTTGTTTTTTATTGACCGACACGGGGTTTGACACCCATTGAGTCAAATGAATAGGATAAATGAAACCTTCCTTGAGTAATTTCTCAACCTCAATATTGATGGCTGCTTCTTTCTTAGGATTGACTGGACGATGTTTTTATCGAACAGGCTTGGCATCAGGATATGTTGTGATTTCATGTTCAACTATTTTTGGATCTATACCTGGCATTTCCTCATAAGACCAGGCAAAAACGTCACATGATTCTTTGAAAAGATCCGTGTAAATTTGAATCTCTTCGGGGGAACAATCGGCTCCGACGAAGACATTCTCCGCGATGCTAGGGTTTGAGGAGATGTTAATGGGTATAGTTTCAGCGATAGTCGCCATATTCCCCTCAGCATAAATTTCCTATGTAGCTAAGAGATTAATAGGACATGGCTGATCTCCCGTCATGGTAACAGTGAATTCTCCTGCCTCGATTCAGCTTAACTCTGGGACGAAATATGATCTGTAATGAAGATCTTCCCAAGGTTTGTCCAGGCTATTCATTGCTTCGATTACTGCTTCGTCAGAAGGCAAGACTAAGTCTAACGAATCGACATTAGCGAGAGAACCATGAGCCCAAATAGGCTCTAGAAGTGGATCCGACTCTTGTGCTAGATTCGGATCAGGGTTAGCTGAGGCTTGCTGGACTAAAGAGTATGCTACCTCAGTGGCCGACAAGGGCATGGACATGCCGGGGTGCCCTGTCTCATGCATCGTGGCTGATGGGGAAGGAAGAATCCAAGGATCCTCAAAGTAAGCCATGCGGAACGACGAAACTTGAAAAATCTCAACCTTATGGTGATTAGATATAAATTTGACATCATCATGAGGAGGTGGGTAATCAAAGGTACCCATCAAGGATGGGCACAAAACAACTCCTACGTTAACGACACCTGGTTGAGGATTATCAGTCATAGGGACCGTGGATGCCCCCAAAGCTGGGTCAGGCCTGGAGAAAGACAATTGATCAATGGTCACTATTTGACCCTCATGTGGAAACAACAAGACTCAGAAAACTGTAGCAACCATAGCTTGCATAGCATAAGTCTAACTCCTTCCTAACAAGAGGTTATAGTCGAGGGGAGCATTGACTACCTCCACTTCGACACACACGGTCTTCCCTCCTAACTGCACAGGGAAAGAAGGAACGATGTCATGTGGTCGGAAAGAACGATCGTGAAAAGCAGTGAGGAGAGTAGGTGATGGAGATAAAGTGGTCTGGCCAATGGCCTTCCAACATGATAACGACATAATGCATGTCGATGGGCCCTGATCGACCACCATGCGAAATATATTCCGTGTAAAAGGTTTTGTGGGATGAGCCACCACTATCTGAAACGCTACATGGTAAGGCAGTCAGGTTTTAAGTCAGTTGTATCTAACATGATGGTACCCGGGTTACAAGTCTCAGTAGATCCCAAAGCGGTTAACAAAGCTTTCCTATGAGTAGGGAAGCTTTGGAGGACCTCCAAAGCAGACATCGCACAAGGGGTTTGTGATAAATCCTCCACCACAGAGTAATTCTGGGTGGCCCTTGCGTTTGGGTTGTGAGAAGCTTTTTTAAATGCACCCTTTGGAATGCATGTCATCATTTCTCCCAACGTCTTCTTGATCTGTAGAGGAAGAGATGGGAGATTAACTTCTTTACCCTTCTCAGAAGTGCTTGGTTTACTATAGTCGTGTTCTCTAGTCGTTATGAAAGCATCACCCCTAACCATAGATACGTTCGCGAATGAGGGATTGTTTGGAGGAGGGCAGGTTTCTTGGCTGCCCCCTTCTGTACTTGTAAAGGCTTGAGTTAAATTTTCCCATGTTGAAAAGGATTAGTCAACACTGCCTGTTGTTGCTATGTGACAAACTTCTGGGCCTCTGCAAGTTGAGGACAAATATGGGTTGGGTGGTCTTCTACACACAAGTTGCATGGATACCTCGCCTTCCATTTTTATGTAGTGTCCCCGCCAGCATTATCAGTGGGTTTTTTATCCCCCTTACCCTTCTTTCCTTGTTTTTTCTTCCCTTCAGGATGTTGGGTGTCCTTTGGGTTAGTCGACTGCACGGAGTGTACTTTCGACGTTTGGGTAGGAGGAGCAGCCAAAGAAGTAGTTTGGCTAGCCGTTGTGTGTTGTATAGATAACTGTTGCAACTGTTTTGTCAATTGCTCATCGGGCTTGGTTTGTGCTGAACCAACAATACCATTGGCATGTGGTCCAACTCTCTATATGGTTTTATCTAGTATCGAACATGGCGCATCTGGTAGGATGTTGTATAATAAACCAGATTGAGAATAGATGAGCTCAAACTGTTGATCCCTCATGATGACATCTTCTTCGGAGAAAACTCCTAAAGTCATGACGTCTTTGGATAATTGTGGGACCAAAGACCTAAGGAAGCACTCAAGCAAGAATGCTGGTGGGACTGGTACTTTGATTAGACTTTTCCAGCGTCTCCACTCTTGGATATGATCAGAGATATGGTCTGTGGTTGTCTGTTCGAAATTGGTGAGAAACTCTGTGCCAGCATCGTATCTCACAGGTAACTGGAAATGGTTAAGGAAGGCCATCGCCAGTTTGCCAAAGGAAGAGTATCTTGAGCGATTGAGCTCGATGTACCATTTCGCGACACTCCCGATAAGATTACATTGAAGCAATCGCAACTGTACATAGTCATCTTTCAATGAGTTAGATGAACACCAAAGATGGAAGTTAGTCACATGATCACATGGATATTCATTAGGCTTGGCCTCGAACTTTGGAATGTCCGAAGGCAACTTCATTGGCATAGGAGGCCAACGTGGGTCATGACAAATAGGATCATTTAACAAGCTTGTCAAATCTGGCAAGTGTAAAGTTTCCAGGAATGGTAGTTTGGGTTGTTGCTGATAACCTGGGAAAAAGGGTCCTGGAGTTTGACTGGCACCAGATTTCCAGGAAAAGTTTGGTTGCTGGCCTGGATTCTGGTAGAAACCATGGCCTTGACCAGCGTAAGGATTTTTCATCTGTGGAGACATCATCGGATGATTTCCCATAAAGGACATAGGGTGTTGGGCATGCATCGTGTTTGAAGGACTTTGGGAAGGATTACCCCATGCCGGTCCTGATGGGAGAGGCATAGTAGTCTATCCAGGGTTCCATTGACTGTGGAAAGAATTACGCCAGAACGACATTCCATAGGAGGGAACGGATCCTTTTCCTTAGTTCCAAGGTCCTGCTATATGTGCCCCCTGCGTAGGAATAGTACCCTGCACCCGAGTAGACTGTCCAAAAATGGGATTGCCCCCAGACGGGAAAGTGGTGGATGAGAAAGTGTTGTTTCCAAACGTCCCATTCCAAACAAATGGTGTCGAACCTACCAGCATACTGTGCGCAGGTGTTCCTTGACTCCCTGCTCCAAATAAACTAGTGTGTGCAGGCTGCCCGGCGGACTGCTGATGCGGACCACCAAGTGAAGGGGACAAAGGAGGGATATGACCTCCTGCATAAGGAAAAGCATTAAAAGGGACATGAGTGCCCCCAAGTTGACCTTGCAGAGGAGCGTTAGATCTCCCTGCCCCCAGACCCAAAGTCTGTAAAGCGGAGTAGGTTAGTGCAGGACTTGTACCCTAACTAGGCATACTGTATGAGAACGGAGGGCCTGTCGAACTAGGTGTGAAGGGGGTTGTGTCCGCTTCCATAAATGGGTTCAGTCCACTATGCGACATAGTTGCAGCCAATACCATGGTGGCTCGGACCGGTGATGTTAAGTTAGGATATGATTCTCCTGTGGTAGCAACTATGGTGGGAATGGAAGAATTCCCAGAAGAAGTAACATTGTTTGTTTCCATAGCTATGTGAGGCACTATCTGGCGTTCATGAAATTGGATTGGTGCAGTAAATGATGCCCAGATATCAGTGGTTGGGGTTTCAACCGAGCCAATATTGGCGTTTGATTCCTCCGGGATTTTTTTGGGCACAATGGTTTGTAACCCGGTCACTTCGAAAGACCCTTGTTCGTCTAGCTTCCGCCTTAATGGTGGCGGGGGTGGCTCCAGTGTAACCGACGACAGGCTCAGAAGCCTTCGTGACCGGCGGAGCTCGGGATCCTCCACTGTGTGAGAATATTCAAGACACGCTAAGGTATTCTACACGTTCAAAAGTAACACACACTAAAAAGAAGCCCCTAAGAGATAAGATAAGCAATCACTAAACTATTTGGAAGAACAGTTACAACAACCAACACTAGAGAAACTTACTGGTGCAAGTGCAACTCGAATACGGAAGCACCCTCCGGGTATACTCTGCAAAGCATGGCTTGATTTTTATCCTAGGTACCATGGTATACCCCCGCACTCACCCGTGTATGTCCCTAAAAAGATTGGCAACTAGGTTGCCAGCACGCGAATAGTCACCAGGCGGGTACAGTCGAAAGTCGGGTAGACCACAATGAGTAGGGTATCAAGACCGAAACTTGTCAAGGGTATCAAGAGAAAATTGTCTGGAAGAAAAATGAAGACCTCGAATGGATTCAAGACCCACGAAGCCTCGTGGCAAATGCAAACAACGGAATCCCAAAACAAGCCCTTGATATGTGTTCTCCACTACGATTAGTCTGGCTTTGGAGGGGTTATCTCCACTACCTTTCTGCACTCGACCTCGTGTTTATCCCCTGTGTTAGAGGGGGGTCTCGGATAACTTCCATGAAACTGGACTTAGACACTCCCTACCTCAAACTCTAATGTTTGGTTTTGAGTGGCCTTGAAGAGTTTCCTCTCCAACCTAATTCAAGGCCCTAATCCTGAACTAGTTTGTGGACCCTACAAACATAAAATTCTAGTAGATTTTAAGATTAGCGTTGCTTTTAAGGATTTTTCTTACGTCAAGGGGTATGAAGGTGAAAGTGGTGTTGTGTAAAGACGAAAGCAAAAATGAATGAAAAAATATGGAAACAAAAGACTTTTACTAAATGCAAAATTTCAACAACTTTTCACAAAGAAAGATTTCTTTTTCTTTTCAAAATTTCTAAGATTTTATACAACAAACATAAATGAATTTCGCTCGACTACGAGATAATTATTCTCTAAATGCACTGAAAAAACTTATGAAATAAAAGACTTCTCCCTAGCTAATGATGCAGAAACACACTCTTCAAACAAAGAAGAAAATGAAAAAGAGATTTATTTTATTTTATTTAAGTGCTAGTAAAGCAACAAAGGGAAAATACCGACAAGCACAAAACCAAGAAAAAAAAATTATGGCTTAAAGCGCAGATCGCAAAGAATCAAAGTAAAGACACACAATGGAAATAAAGAAAACAAAGACTCTTACGCTTGTCAAAAATCCATAATTTTTTTATTTTTTTTTTTTATATTTTCTGTCAACTATCAACTGAGAAAAAGAAGGCTAAGGGTAACATGACCTAACCTACTGTCTGTTCAACCTTAGACTCAAACAACAGAGAGGAATACTTCTCATCAAAGGAGGGGATGACTGCCCCACCCTGAACAAAAAGTAGCTTGTCAAGCACGCTACTGTCACTAAAACAGCACGCATGCAAACGCGTGCTGAGCTAAAACAGGAAGCGTGTACACGTGGGCTGACCTTGTACAGGCCGCATGTATGTCTAAATTCTAAGACAAAAATGAAAACAGGCAGTCCAAACCAGGAAGAGGCCTATGGTATTGATAACCAGGGTCCCTTGAAGGATTGGATGCTCTTTCTAATAGAAAAGAAAAATAATGCAAGGAATAATAAGGCGAAAAAACCAATCTGAGATAGGACTGTGAACCAGCAAGACTCAGTCGAGATTCCAGAAAACCCCCTGAGAATGTGTAATTCTGACAGGGAAGAGGAGGCCTACCTCTAAAGTTATCTGAGCTCCTACATGCTATTTCTATATCTACATATAGTGTACACACGTGGGATGTAAGAGGATAGGGTGCGGGTACAAACGTGCAGGCCTTCTGCAGGCCGTGTGTACCTCTGTGTGTCCCGACGACTACCGTCAAGCAAAAGTCAGGGAAAATTGGTATGCAGAACCAGGCTCCCTACTAGCTTAGACCTTACAGAAAAATACATTCAAAGAAAAATAGAAAACCTAATCTTTAAAATACCCAAAAAATTTAAATAAATCCAGAAACCCTAAAGAGTATTCTCCCCAGTACGGTTGCCAATTCGGTTTTTGGGAAAAATACCCTACGGACTAGCAAACTAGGGTCAGACTTGCATGCAGATTTTGACCGAAAAGAAATTACCCTTTTACCTACAACCCAAGACTTAAACCCCTCTTTCAAAGTAAATGCATGGAAAAGGACCACTAACCTTGTTACCGGCGTTCGATGTAGATCCTCCGTTGCTCTTTGATTAGTTGCTTGCACTGCTCCTTCCACAGATGACCTACAATCAAGACAAATAACAACTATGCATGCATGCTACTTCTCTACTCAAGGGTTAGAAATCAAGCATAAATTAACCAAACCATAGACAATTCGTGCATTGGGATGGGAAAAGTATTCATTTTATTACTGAAAATGAATCAACTTACAATCAAATATGAGACCGACCACCGCTCCTTGAACCAGATCCTGGGCTCCTCTTCTTCTGTCCTTCAACTACTTTGCGTTAAATCTCCATTGGCATGAGGAAAGGCTAAAGGGTTGGGACAATGGATTACGTAAATGGGCAGATTTTCTTGGCTATATTTTTTCCTCTTTCAAATGGTACCCCTACCCCTTATTTTATAGGCTAGAAGGAGCTAGGGTTTTGGACGAACCCTCAACCATGCATGGCCGGGAGTTTCAGTTAACTGACCCATAGATTTTTGTTCCGTCAGAAACTTTCCTTTTTTCATGCTTTGTTAGGTACACACGAACTGTAGTGAGCCAACCAGTGTGCACACGCGTGCAGTAATGGGTTAGGGCACGTGGGCCTTGACACAAGAGGATTTCCAAAGACTTTTTTAGCAGATGTTTTGGCAATGAAGGGATATAAGTTGGCCTGATGCCAGGTAAGCATGTGTGGTGCATTTTAGGGTTATAAACCATAGGTGGGTTTCTGTATGAGGTAAATGAATGGATGGAAATCTATAGATGGGCCAACTGACTAAGTATGAAATGGGGGGCTAATGATGTTGTGAAGGCATAGTCAAATGATAACCGTGAGGAGATATCCAGGGAGTCCATTAGGAAAGATAGAAAAATGAGGAGGAGGAGTATATTGTGGCTGATTCATGAACATTCGTAATACTATTAGGACTCCCATCCCTAGGGGGTGAAAGAATCATGAGTGTCAAAGTGCCAAAAAGGAGACTATGAATGGGACAAGTCATGTAGGGGAGAGTGCTACCGGGTGACAGTACTGAAAATGCAATGGAGGTGAGAGTATTGCAGAGTCGGATGGGGGTTTCCTATAGGAAAATGTAAGAGGATATGACTGGGAGATGCATTTGATATTCAGAGGGAATGACTACATGCCCGTGTCGATCATATACCTGAAGGGGATATGTTGGTGTTTTATGACCAAGTACCTACACACATAAAAAATGAATACCCGACGTGAACAATATCTGAAGATAAATAACATATAACATCTATTCAATAATTTTGAACATGAGCATGCATACCTGAGTGTGTCATGGAAAGATGCTCCACCGGGGAAAAGTGAAAATGATAACCCGATGAAAATGAATGTGTAAGTGGTAAAAAATGGTTCGGAAAATGGAGCTTATGGGCGTCTATACCAAAAAATGAATGTGGGGAAAAGGGATTAGATATGGACGGTGGGCCCATAATGCCATCCTAGTTTCACCGACACTATGGGCGATCGGGCGACAGTTTGGTGGGAGGACACATACCTCCCCTTTGCTCGAGGACTGATGAAGAAATATAATGAATTACATTCATAGGAGCATTGGTATGGAGTGTCAGAGGAAGTTAAGGTAGATATGTGTGGAATTCCTCAGCTAATGTGTGGCGGACATATGGGATATATGGGTAATGATGAGTGTAATGCCCATATTCTACGCATATGGAACAGGAGAAATTGGTTCATATATTTTTTTTGTGTGTGGTTGATGACTCCGTCGTAGCGGGGGATGTACTTGGTGGAGTGTCAAGAAAAAGGGGTGCATGAGGAAGCTGGATAAAAATGCATAGTTCGGGAAGAGAAGGAAATTTGTGAGTGGGGTATCCTTTTCTTTCACATAAGGTGCAAGGGAGGTGAACTCAAGGAAGTAGTGGAGCTTTGGGCTTATTCCTCCTTCATCTACTCGCGATAGTGGTGGTATTTCTTCCCATTGGAGGAGGTAAGGATGCAGCAAGATCCTGTAACGCAATCTGTATCGGCAATCCATTCGTCTGAGGAGGGAGAGATGGTGGATGGAGATACCATACAGGGATGGAAAGGACATTGTTGGGAAGGGTGAGGGTTACCTAGAATGATTTGACTCCAAGTGGGGGTAGAGAAAGGGAATTTGGGTAATGGCTTGGGGGATTGCCTCCCAAACCGGGATTTTCCCCTAGAGGGGGGGGGAGATCCGTGACAAGTGGTGTTGTGGCACTCTCAGGGAAATCTTGAGGTAGTATCTATTCAACTGGTGGAACTTCGATATGGGGAGGGGAATTGGTGATAGGAGTCTTGTCTCCGATGTCTGTTCCTTTAGAGGAAACTACACATGGTTGTGCTGAAAAACATGGTTTTAGGAACCGTGGCAACCCATGATAAGTGCCCAACATGGATGGGTCTTGGAATAATCCAGGGCTAATGTTGACAACTAGAAAATCATCCGAGCTAGCACGGACAAAGGAGAGTATGTTATCGATGTTGGTGGAATGTTTAGGCTCGTAATGTGTAAGCTAGTCGATGGTGATGATCGTCCTAGTATGGGGGAACATCATTGTATGAAACAAAGAAGAGGAGACTACCTTCATAGAATACATATAGTTTTGTCTGAATAAGACATTGTAATCTAGCTAGGCATTGATAACTTCAATGTCAATGAGGATGGTTTTTCCCCCAAGTTCTATGGGGAAATTTTGACAAACCCCTGCGGAAGATGTTGGTCGACCATCGTAAGCTCGAAGGGTGATGGTAGAGGGTACTAGCTCAGGGGAGCCAATTTTCTGCCATACATGTTTATACATGATGCATGTGTATGCACCTTCATTGATGATACACCGATAAAATTTGTGTTCCAGATCTTAACTGGTATCTAGAAGGCTACTTGGGTGGGAAGACGTGGTTCTTCGCTATCTAAATCAAATGTGATCAGTTGCGTGTCAGCTGGGTCGACTACCCCCAATGCAGAAAGCAAGGATTTTCGCTGTGATGGATAGGTTTGGAGGACCTCCAACACAGAAATGGTTGCAGGAGACTGGGCTAAGTCATCAACCAGACTATAATTATGAGCAGCCCTAGCATGAGGGTTATGCACATTCCGCCATAAAGACATACATGGTATGAAGGGAATGGGTTCCACGTTAGGATGTGGAATCATCAATGGTTGTCGTACAATAGCTGGTCATGCTTTTTAGGTGGTTATGGTAGATTTGAGAGGCATATCATATTGACAATTACGGTTTTGCAGAAGAATTTCTTTGCTGGTGAGGAGGACACTGCGATCAACCAAATTCCTGGGTTGAGTGGCATCCGGGTTTGGATATTGCCCCATTTGTGGTGGGGAAGGGTTGATCACTTGTTGGGTGTTCATGAAACCTTCATATGGAATGGGGTTTTGCAAAATAGCCAGAGGCGGTGGTTGCAAATACTGTTGTGGGGCTTGCTGAGGGGCAGGTGGTGCCAGAGGTCACTGTGAGTTCATGGATTCTCTCATTTGTTGGAGATCAGGAATTTGGGGGAAATGATGAGAATAACGTCCATAATCACCACATATAGTGCAAGGGAAGTTATTATGAAGATTTTTGTTCTTCCCTTGTCATGGTTGATTGTTATTGGTGCCCCCTTGGGGGTCTTGGTATTGGTTTCCCCCAGCGGGATGTTTTTGGGGGTCATTCCCTCCTGGTCCTGGGTTGTCATTGTTTTGTTTTTTTCCTTTCTTCTTATGAGTCGGATTGGTCGTATTCAACTGTTCAAATGTATGAACCTATTGAATGGGAAAGGGATGAACAAAGTTGACACTGACATGTGGTTGTCCCGGTGGAGGATTAACCGGTTGGGGAGGACCAAGAAATGGGAAATATGGATTGTTCCCTGGATAGGATCCATATGGCATATAGGAAGTAGAGGTACTTCCACTACTGTTAGTGTTATATCCAAGGGTTGGGGGTGGAACTGTACTGGATTGAGAGACCGGATACGACATGGGTACCGGTGGGGGTGCCCCCAATGATTAAGGGGGAACAATAGGATATGATTTTTGGTAAAGGGGAGGAGGGTAATAATATGGACCTCCATATATCAGTGGATATTTGGGTGTACCATAAATAGGTGGTGGTTGGACGCATGGGTTGTGGTGTGTTGTGGTACCAATAAATCCATCTACTGAGTGAGACATCCCAGGTTTGTCTTGGCCGAATGGTACAGGTCTTGGGAAGTCAGGTAGTACAGTGTATAAGTAGCCTGATTTTGAATAGATGAGGTCATACTACTAAGCCTTCCTGATGGCTTCCTCTTCATATTGGGGGAAGGTGGAGGCCAGATCTTTGGGAAGGAGGGAGACAAGTGATCTGAGAAACCAATCGAGGCATTGTTGATTGGTGGTTTCTACTTTGTATAAGCTTCTTTGTCTATGCCATTTGTGAATGTGGTCAGCGATATGTGTGGCTGAGATTTGTTTAAACTCAGAGAGAAATTATAGACCATTGTTGTGAGGGACTGGTAGTTGAAAGAAGGTAAAAAATTCTTTGACCAAGGATTCAAAAGTCACATGGGACCCAGAGTTTTTGTCTACATACCACTCGACTGATGGGCTAGTAAGTGTGCATTGGAATAACCTCAATTAGACATAGTCATCCATGATGCTATTGGAAGAGAACCATAAGTGGAAGGTCATTACATGGTTGGCAGGGTCATCTCCCACCTTTATGTCGAACTTGGGAATGTCTGAAGGTAGTTTGGTAGGCATTGCAGGCCATGTGGGGTCATGCAATATAGGATCGTTGGTGAGATTAGTCAGATCTAGTATGTTGAGGGAAGCCAAGTATGGAATATAAAGTGGTGGAACATGATTAGTTCCAACCATTGCGTGAGTGGTGTTGTACAAATGAGAGGGGGCGGGGGGTGAATCAGTTGTTACCGAGCTTAAACAATTATGATTATTTTAAAATCTTTGCAGAGAACTGAATGACAATCACAATAATGCAGGGAAGTAAGCAATAGAACATTCGACATCATTCACACATATGAAATATACATAGATATATATTTCCTGAGGAAACCCATAAAGGGTAAAAACCTCTTCTTCTTTATATGATAAGTAATCTTTACATTCTGTACATTATCATAATTAAGAGCACCAACTCATAATGAGGCTACAACCCCTCTTTTGCAAGCTACAACTTGCTGAGAGCACCGACTCTCTATTTTCTCTAGCACCTACTAGAAGGAAGCACCAACTCCCTGGTTTCTCTAACACCCACTAGAAGGAAGCGCCAACTCCCTGGTTTCTCTAGCACCCACTAGAAGGAAGCACCAACTCCCTAGTTTCTCTAGCACCCACTAGAAGGAAGTAACAACTCCCTAAGTGTTCCAGCACCAACTGGATGGAAGCACCAACTTCCAATCACACAGGAAGCAACTTGTATAACAGAGAACAACAGTTCTCCCTTGCACCACCCTGCCACCCTGGTTTCTCTGGATGCAACCAGATGGAAGCTACAACTCCCTGTGTTCAAGCACCCACTTGAACCTCTGAGGACAACCGTCCTCCCTAGTACCTACCTACCACCCTAAAATATAAATCTTTGCTACTGAAACTTATTACAATGATATAATGTTCATCAATGGCTTACTTGTCTCATCATTGTTCTGCTACACTGCTCTTCTCTCCTATATCAGTGTCTCTCTGCCTGCATCTTCTTGCACTTTCTGATCTTCCGCTCTTCTCTACAAGTGCACATCAACCTTCTTTTAATTTCTCAGCTATGCATCTCTATTCTTTGATTCTTTTGTGCTTTATGCTCTGCGTCTTATTTTGATTCTCTAAATTATGCCTCTTCTGTTTATTTCATCTCCTGCCCACAACATCCATTTCCCCGTGTGTGATTCCTCTCTACAACTGCCCTCATCTCTTCTTTGTTATGCATTATTATAGTCTCTGTGCACCTTGTGCATGCCATATGTGTAATGCTTCTGCATGCTCTTCATGTCGAGTGCTCTGCCTGATCATCATTGAAACTCTTCATCTTCTCTTGTTGTTAAACCCATGTGTCCATCATCACTGAGTGTTATGCTGAGATTCCTTAGCCTGTCTACCAGTCGAGACTCTTCGTCTTCTCTGTCACAGTCGAGCTCATCCTCTCTGTTGTAGTTACAGGCTTCAATGCTCTTCCATCTATCAATCACCTCCTAAACAGTATTCATTCCACTGGCATATGCCTTGAGACTCTTCTTCTTCTCTAGCGATCACCTTGAAGTCTCTTCCAGTCCTCTGGTAGAAACAATCAGTCGTTTCTAGCAGTTACACCGTGAACCTCCAAAAATCGTATCAGCAAATGAATCGCCACTGATCGATTAACTGTGAAGATAAACAATATCCTTTCGATCATATTCTTGATTAACCTGCACCGTTGGATTATAAATGATGGGTCTCGTTCTTATTTCACCATTTTGCAATTCGACCTTTCGGCATTTCGACATTCCTGTGGTGAAGAGTTATCTTGACACTTGACTCCTCCAACTCCTGGTATATGAAACTCCACTTGATGTGCGTGTTTCAGGATTTTCGGCATTTCGCATTTCGGCACTTCGAGACTCCTATGATGAAGAGTCTCGACTCTTGACTCCTCCAACTCCCGGTATCCGAAACTCCGGTTGACGTGCCTGTTTCGGGATTTTTGGCGTTTCGCATTTTGGCACTTCGGGACTCCTGTGATGAAGAGTCTTGACTCTTGACTCCTCCAAATCTCGGTATCTGAAACTTCGGTTGATGTGCCTGTTTCGGGATTTCGGCGTTTTTCATTTCGGCACTTCGGGACTCCTGTGATGAAATTCTTGATTCTTGAATCCTCCAACTCCCGGTATCTGAAACTCCGGTTGATGTGAATGTTTCAGGATTTCAGGGTTTCGCATTTCGTAAGTTCCTACGGTGAGTTTCTTCCTTGACTCCTCCAGCTCCCGGTATCTGAAACTCCGAAATGGATTCTTTGTTTCTGATAGCCAAAATGGAATTTAGCTTCTGATCTTGCCATGTGATCATTGTTGTGCTGCTGGTCGTGATCTTTGCCATCAATGACAAACATGCATACTCTGCACTCTGCGTTCACCTATGCACTATCTCTTATGGTCTTCACGAGATTTCTCTGTTGCGTCTTCCCAAAATACTTTTGGTGCCCACCTGACACATTATACTTTTACTCAAGCCATCATCGTTGTTGTACTTTCCTTCACTGACAAGCATGCGTTGCCTGTAAAACATGACAACAATATCCCCCTTTGGCATTGATGGCAACAAAGGAACCTAGACCTATTCTTTTCCCCCCCTTTGACATCAATGTCAAAGAAAACATGCTCCCCCTGAGCTATTGTAGTATTTTTTAGAGGTATCATATATTCAATCAATACAAACTCCCCCTAACAGGATGGAATCTCTTAGGTGTGAGACGGGATGACACCCAGCTTCTGTCAGAGATATTCAAATGGTGTCTTGGCTAGGGGTTTAGTAAATATGTCTGCTATTTGTTCTATGGTTGGAATGTAATGGACCTGAACAATCTGATTGGTGACCTGCTCTCTTAGAAAATGGTATTTTATGGGAATATGCTTGGTCTTGGAGTGGAATACAGGATTCTTGGACACACTGATGGCATTAGTGTTATCACAATGAATTGGGATTGGTGCAGTGTATTTTACCTCCAAGTCTGTAAGTGTCTGAATCATCCGTAATACCTGAGTGCAACAGGTAGCAGCAACAATGTACTCTACCTTTGTAGTTGATAAATAAATGGAACCTTTCTTTTTACTCAACCATGCTACTAGAGAATCTCCTAAGAAGAACGCACCTCCACTCGTGCTTTTCCTTTCATCCATGCAGTTAGCCCAATCAACATATGAGTAGACTGATAATTGAAAATTTTGATTCTTACGATACCATAGGCCATAGTTCATTGTTTCTTTCAAATATCTGAATCTCCTTTTGACAGCTAGAAAGTGACTATGTTTAGGTGCAGACTGATATCTTCCTACCATTCCAATATCATGCATTATGTCTGGGTGAGATGTTGTTATGTACAACAGGTTGCCTATCATTGACCTATATGAACTTTGATCAACATTAGGTGAGTCATCATCCTTGCTTAATTTGCATCCAATAACCCTAGGTGTGCCCACAGGTTTAGAATCTTCCATTTGAAACCTTTTCAACATTTCTCTTAGATATTTTTCTTGAGAAATGAACATCCCTTCAGACCTCTGAGTAATTTGTAGACCAAGAAAAAATGACAGTTCACCTATCATAGACATTTCAAACTCAGACTCCATGGCAGAAGCAAACCATTGTACCAATGAATCCTTATTACATCCGAAGATGATGTCATCTACATATACCAACACGATGAACAAATCATTATCCTCTATTTTGATATATAGATTATTGTCAACTGTTCCTCTCTTGAACCCTTTGTCTTTGAGATACGTATCCAGTCTGTGATACTAGGCATGAGGGGCTTGTTTTAACCCATATAAATCTTTCTTCATCTTGCATACTAAGTCAGGGTTATAATATAGTTCGAAACCCTCTGGTTGTTCCATATAGACTTCTTCATTTAAATATCCATTTAGAAAAGATGACTTGACATCCATTTGATAGACTTTAAACCTTTGATGACAAGCATAGGCAAGAAATATTCTGATAGCTTCTAATCTTGCTACGGGTGCAAACGTTTCATCAAAATCCAGTCCTTCTATTTGAGCATAGCCTTTACAGACCAATCTTTCTTTGTTCCTGACATCTTCTCCCTGCTCATTCAACTTATTCTTAAAGATCCATTTGGAACCAATGATATTTTTACCTTCAGGTCTATGAACCATCTCCCACGTTTTGTTTTTCTCAATCTGATCAAGTTCATCATTCATTGCTTTAACCCAATGGTCATATTTTCTAGCTTCATTAAAATTCTTGGGTTCCAGCATGGATATGAAAGCTATATGTGATTGTTCGGTGTTTTTGATTATCTTTCTCCTGGTTTGTACAACTTTGTCTTTTTCACCAATTATCTGACTTGCAGGATGATTCTTTTGAGTGTTTCTGGAGGAGGAATTTGAAGTTGTCTGTTGATTTGAGTTTGTCTGAGTATCTGTGTCTTCATCTGATTCAGAGTCTTCGTTTTTTGATTCTTGGACCTGTTCATCTTCAGCTTCAGCTGTGTCCTCTATAGAAGACTCATTATTGTACACCTCTCTTGTTGGGATTCCTTCATCAACTTTTACGTCAATACAATCAACCATTTCATGCAGCCTCTTATTATAGCACTTGTATCCTTTACTGTTTGTAGAATACCCTAAGAAGATACCTTCATCAGCCCTATCATCATATTTTCCAAGGTTCTCATCATTATTATTTATGTAACATTTACTCCCAAAGACTTTGAAGTGTTTGATTGAAGCAGGTCTCCCATACCACAGTTCATAAGGTGTCTTGTCACTTTGTGGTATGAGGTGGGCTTTGTTAAGAACATGGACTGTTGTGTGTATTTCTTCTACCCAGTAGGTTTGACCAATGTTCTTCTCATTCATCATTGACTTGGGCATTTGCTGCACTATTCTGTTTTGCCTCTCAACTACTCCATTTTGTTGTGGAGTTCTTGGGATTGTGTATTATCTCTTGATCCCATGCTTATCACATAATTCCTTGAAATCACTTGACATAAATTATCCTCCTATGTCTGATCTTACTGCCTTTAACCTCTTGCCTGTTTGATTCTCAGTTAAAGCCTTAAATTTTTTAAACTTCTCAAATGCTTCAATTTTTTCCTTGAGAAAGGCAACCCAAGTAATTCTGGAGTAATCATCAATAATCAGCATGAAGTAGTTTTATTTCCATGTGCCTTCCTATCTTGATGGTCCACATAAATCCATATGAACTAGTTGGAGCGGTTTCTCTATTGAGATCTTGGACTTAAACTGTGTCCTGGTTAGCTTTCCTACTTGGAAGGGTTTACACATAGAATCTTGGGGCTTTGATATTCTCAGAATATCTTTTACTGCCTCAATATTTTTGAGCTTGATTAAGTGGTCAAAGTTTAGATGTCCAACTCTCCTATGACATAACTAGCTTTCATCATGTTTTCTTAGATGACACTCTTCTCTATCTTCTTTCAGCACATATACATTATTTTCTGTCCTTATGCCTTTGGCCACCACTTGTCCTGAGTTTACATACTTTATCTTGTAGTCCTTGGACATGAACATCACTTCACATCCTCTGTCACACATTTGACTTACACTGAGAAGATTATGTTTTGGCCCATATACAAGAAGAACATCTTGGGCTTTTCCTTTTCCGTTACTTAAACTCACCATCCCTTTACCCTTTATTTTACCTAGAGCATCATTTCCAAAGGTTATGTTTCCTGATTTTCTTTCACTTAGAGATAGAAACTTACCTTTGTCTCCCGTTATATGTTTGGAGCATCCACTGTCTATATACCAAGGATTGTTTGTCTTTGAGCTGACAACACTAATCCACACTTGTCACTTTCTTTCTTCTTCCAAACCTTGACATGTTCAGTAGGGGAATTCAAATCTGGTTCATAGTTCCTTAAGCGACAGTCAAAAGATTTATGTCCATAGTTATGACATATGTAACATTCTGGTTCATTGAATAAAGGATCATAACGATTGTTATGTTTAACATGTGTCCTTTTCCCATCCATCAAGTGATTTGCAGTCTGTGGTGGTTTGTTACTTGGCTGTCTCATTCTTTGTTGTGGCAGATATCTATACCTTGAATGTCTTGATTGCTCATAATTTAATTTTAAAGAACAATTTATAGCTTTATGACCAAAGTTAGAACAAACGAAACAATATCCATAGAGAAAAAATTGGTACCTAGAAAAATTCTATCTTCTTTGAGGAGGTCGATTTCTTTCATGCCGATAATTTCTCTGATCTACAGATTCGGTTCTGGTACTTTTTCTTTCATTCCTTCTTGGTGGCTGATTTTCTTTCTTTGTTTCTGCAGAGTGATTGTTGTCAATGTTTGAGGATTTGACAAAGTTGATAGGTTCTTGGTTTCTTGGCTGACCACTATTTTATCCCTCTTCATAACCCAAACCTGTTTTCAGCTTTGGATTCCTTTATTGATTCAGAATGGTGGCTAATCCTTCTGAGGCTTTGATACTTGACAGATTCTGATGATACAAGGCTTGAAACCTCTCATCATCACATGTCTGATCATTTCTTTTGTGAGGAAATTTATTTGAAAAATGACCTATCTTACCACAGTTGAAACATTTGAAAGGAATTTTACCTTTGTATTTGCCTAATCCCTTCTTCAGTCTCTTCGTAAATTTTTCTTCAATTTCATCAGGCTCAGAATCCTCATTCTTGTCCGCCTTAAATGATGCTTCTCTGGAGGTGGGTTTATCTTTAAATATTCTCATTTCATATGTAGTCAATGTTCCTAGAAGTTGATCAAACTCCAAGGTTTTTAGATCATTAATTTCTTCTATAGCAGAGACCTTCGGGTTGAACCTATCTAGTAGAGATCTCAAAATTTTCTGAACTAAAGAAGGTTCCTCAATTTTTTCACCAA
>ML781392.1:140405-188947 GCA_009831015.1 Picea engelmannii | reverse complement strand
GGCAAAGTTTGTTCCATTGAACAGAGGAGCCTTATTGGTTGAATTTCCTTCATTCCTTGACATGTTTAAGCTCTAGGATCTACCCTTAGATAAAAGGGGAAGGCTCTGATACCAATTTTTGTACAACTGAGAGGGGGGGGGGGTGAATCAGTTGTTACCGAGCTTAAACAATTATGCCTATTTTAAACTCTTTGCAGAGCACTGGATGAAAATCACAATAATGCAGGGAAGTAAGCAATAGAACATTCGACATCATTCGCACTTATGAAATATACAGAGATAGATATTTCCTGAGGAAACCCATAAAGGGTAAAAACCTCTTCTTTTTTATATGATAAGTAATATTTACATTCTGTACATTATCATACTTATGAGCACCAACTCATAATGAGGCTACAATCTATGTTTTGCAAGTTGCAACTTGCTGAGAGAACTAACTCTCTGTTTTCTCTATCACCTACTGGAAGGAAGCACCAACTCCCTGGTTTCTCTAGCACCCACTAGAAGGAAGCACCAACTCCTTGGTTTCTCTAGCACCCACTAGAAGGAAGAAACAACTCCCTGTTTTCTCTAGCACCCACTAGAAGGAAGTAACAACTCCCTAAGTGTTCCAACACCAACTAGATGGAAGCACCAACTTCCAGTCACACAGGCACCGACCTGTATAATAGAGAACAATAGTTCTCCCTTTCACCACCCTGCCACCCTGGTTTCTCTGGCTGCAACCATATGGAAGCTACAACTCCTTGTGTTCAAGCACCCACTTGAACCTCTGAGGACAACAGTCCTCTCTAGCAACTCCCTACCACCCTAAAATATAAATCTTTTCTACTGATACTTATTACAGTGATATAATGTTCATCAATGGCTTACCAGTCTCATCACTGTTCTTCTACACTGCTCTGCTCTCCTGTATCAGTGTCTCTCCGCCTACATCTTATTGTGCTTTCTGATCTTCTACTCTTCTCTACAAGTGCACCTCAACCTTCTTTTACTTTCTCAGCTATGCATATTTTTTCTTTGCTTCTGCTGTGCTTTATGCTTTGCGTCTTATTTTGATTCTCTGAATTATGCCTCTTCTGTGTATTTCATCTCCTGCCCATAGCATCCATTTCCCCGTGTGTGATTCCTCTCTACAACCACCCTCATCTCTTCTTTGTTCTGCATTCTTATAGTCTCTGTGCACCTTGTGCATGCCATATGCGCAATGCTTCTGCATGCTCTTCATGTCGAGTGCTCTGCCTGATCATCATTGCAACTCTTCAGCTTCTCTGGCTGTTAAACCCATGTGTCCATCATCACTGGTTGTTATGCTGAGATTCCTTAGCCTGTCTACTAGTCGAGACTCTTTTTCTTCTCTGTCGCAGTCGAGCTCATCCTCATTGTTGGAGTTACAGGCTTCAACGCTCTTTCATCTGTTAATCGCCTCCTAAACAATCTTCATTCCACTTTCATATGCCTTGCGACTCTTCATCTTCTCTGGCGATCACCCTGAAGTCTCTTCCAGTCCTCTGGCATAAACAATCAGTCATTTCTAGCAGTTACATTGTGAACCTCCAAAAACCGTATTAGCAAATGAATCACCACTGATAGATTAACTGTGAAGAGCAACAATATCCCTTCGATCATATTCCTGATTAACCTGCACCGTTGGATTATAAATGATGGGTCTCGCACTTATTTCTCCATTTCTCAATTCGGCATTTCGACATTTCGGCATTCCTGTGGTGAAGAGTTATCTTGACATTTGACTCCTCCAACTCTTGGTATCCGAAACTCCACTTGATGTGCATGTTTCAGGATTTTTAGCGTTTCACATTTCGACACTTCGAGACTCCTGTGATGAAGAGTCTCGACTCTTGACTCCTCCAAATCCCGGTATCCGAAACTCCGGTTGATGTGCCTGTTTCGAGATTTTTAGCGTTTCTCATTTTGTCACTTCGGGACTCCCGTGATGAAGAGTCTTGACTCTTGAATCCTCCAACTCCCGGTATATGAAACTCCGGTTGATGTGCCTGTTTCAGGATTTCGGCATTTTTCATTTCGGCACTTTGGGACTCTTGTGATGAAGGGTCTCGACTCTTGACTCCTCCAAATCCCAGTATCCAAAACTCTAGTTGATGTGACTGTTTCAGGATTTCGGGGTTACACATTTCACAAGTTCCTGCCTTTAGTTGCTTCCTTGACTCCTCCAGCTCCTGGTATCCGAAACTCCGAAATGGAGTCTTTGTTTCTGATACCCGAAATGGAATTTAGCTTCTTATCTTGCCATGTGATCATTGTTGTGTTGTTGGTCGTGATATTTGACATCAATGACAAACACGCATACTCTACACTCTGCGTTCACCTCTGCACTATCTCTTCTAGTCTTCACGAGCTTGCTCTGTTGCGTCTTCCCAAAATACTTCTGGTGCCCGCCTTGCACATTATACTTGTACTCAAGACATCATCATTTTTGCACTTTATTTCAATGACAAGCATACGTTGCCTATAAAACATGCCAACAAGTGGTTTGTGTACCCGACCCTTGAGGGTGGTGGGGCAGGGTTGTACTTCCCCCTTGGGAATAATTTTTCCTCCCACTTCCTTGTAAAGGAAAGCTAGTGGATGGTTGATCTTGGGAAGTGGACCCAAGAAAAGTTGATCCCAATATAGTAGCATTCACGAGGATGTGAGAGGGTTGATCCGATGAGTTGGAAAGACTAGGAACTCCTCCTAGAATAGGAGGGATATTTCACAAGCATCTGGAACAACAGGGGTTATGTGGGTCCCCTATGATGTCCAACTAGCAAAATGAATGTGTGTAACTGGTGATGAGAGTAATAAATGAACAAGAGACTTTGTATAACTTGTACCTTCACAATATATCTCACAATCGTTTTGTAATCACAAGGGAATCATACATAAATCAATTGACAAAGAAGCATATATGTGGGTAGGTGGATTTTGTGCATGTGGGAGAATAAATAAATAAAAAACTCGTGTCCTAAAAGACGTAATGTCCTTCCTCTCAAATAGCACTGGACCTTCCAATAACACTCAACAGTGGGGTCTAAAGTCACCAGAAGAGGAACTAGTGAATGATGAAATAATCAGTTATAATGAGGGGTAGAGGGTGCATATCTCGAAAGAGCTGGCGATATTTCCCAATAGCCACACAAATTCCGATCAAGGTGCAATTACAGTGCACAATTTCCACGTAGGTAGATGTCTTAAACTTTGGGCACTAGGTACCTCGGTCAAAGTGCGACATTTAGATTTTCGGCCTCATAAATGGGTCACGGGTTGGATCCCATCTAAGAGGTGGGTGCCTCAAGGGGGGATTCACAGAACAACCAGACTGTGACCTTCGACCCTTCATGGGTATCTCCCTGCCTTATGGTGTTAGGAACACTTGACTTGGAGGATTTAGAGTTCCCTATTTGACAACTTCTAATGTTTGAATATGTGAAAACCAAATAATGAGGAGCTATTTAGATGCCTATCCCCGAGATCCTACCTAGACTAAAAAAATTATTTTGGCACCTCCTGTGAAGGAAAACTTAGTGAGTTTTTAGAAAAAAATTAGATGTGGTTGTTTGTGAGATTGGGGGTGTGAACCAATCTCATTCAAATTAAGTGGGAGTGGATAGTTCCTTCAAGAAGGGTGGGGCGTTTCAAAATCCCTTTTGGGGGAAACTTACTTCAAACTCCATAATTCAAGATGAAACTATGTGAGTGAGTAGTGACTTTGTGTGTGAGAAAGTGATAAAATGTGGAATTTTTTTTAATAAGTTAGGTGTCACCTTAAAGCATGTGGGCATGTATGGGCCATTACAAATTTAAAATGGTTTGAAAAAAAAACTAAGAGGAGTCCCAAGGGGGCTGTTCTCCTCTCCTAAAGATTTTGTCTTTAAGGGAGATGAAATATTCCCTCAATCGTTTTTCTGATTCTCAAGATCGCTCTATGGTGTGAGAGAAGAGCATACTCTACGATTGAAGTTTGATTTTTGGTCCCAATGCAAGTGTTTATATATGTGATATTGAATGATTCCAACTTAGATTTTACAATCAAAGAAATCCATCCATGTGGCAAAATGAAAGAAAAAAGAGGAAAAATATGGATTTTAACCCCCTAAGTGCCTATGTTTTGACTAACCCTTCATGTGGAGAGGGAATATAAGTGTGGTGCACATTAAAAATTGCATAGAATCAATATTTAGATGGCTATGGGCCTTCAAAACATCACAAAAAAACCCTTACAATGTGAAATTTTTGGACAAATGCGTGGGTCGCAGTGTAGACATAGGCGCATGTGGCGCCAATGCACAGAGAAACAATGACTTGTTGGCACAGGTGCACAGAATGAGCTGAGGAACAAAGTTTTCATGGCGCACGTGCTCAGAAGGTGCGCCTGTGGGCTGAAAAACCTGCGCACTTTCTGATGCACGACTGGGAAGAAAATTTCGGATAAAATTCTCTTATCTCAGCTCCAAATTTAGCTTTTTGCAGGTAGTCTTGGGCCGGTTATGATCCCTGCAAGTCAAATAAACCGAAAATAAGTTCTCAAACAACCCAAATTGGGAGGAAATTGATACCTATCCCCAGTGGAGTCGCCAAACTATTGTATCCTTTTTGTCACCTGGATGAGCAAAAGAGGGACACTTGCAAGTCCAATTGGGTTAGCTGGATAGGACAACAGTTAGTGCAAGAGTTATAAATGTTAAGCACAAGAAATAAGAAAACAACTAAGCTAACAATAATTAAATAAACTAAACTAAAGTGCATAATGGAAATAGAACAAAATAAAAACTGATATTCATGCCACCAATGGATAGATTGTATTAGTGCGAAAACACCAAAGAGAAAGGGAGACTTCTGGGTCCCCTCTTTCTCCAAGGGAGGTCTCTTGAACCCCCAATGAGAGAGCTCTTTTTACAAATAGAAAACTAAAAGGAAATGGTGAAGAAATCCAAAGCTCATTCACTCAAGAGGTGATGTGAATAGCCCAATGAAATGGTGCTTATATGCCCCAATGAGGAAAGAGGTTCCTTGCAGGAGAATAGATGCATCATAACAATACAAATAGATTATTGACAATATAGTGCACCCATGGCCTCTTTTTATAGAAAATCTTTGAGGCATTATCCAACCGGTCTTGAGTGTGAACAAGGGGCCTTTTAGGTCTTTGACTAGCCCCCCACTCAGATTCAACTCAGATTTGGGGGTCAAATCGACTTGGGAGTTGAACCAGAAGTGGATGGGAGGATGACTAGAATCATTTATGCGTCGTTATGAAGTGTGCACAACTTTTTGCGTCCACATTCGTGCATCAGGCGCATGTGTTATTTTCCAACCTTTTTCGACTAGCGCATGTGCGCGTGCTTCCTGTGTATTCTGAGCACTTGCTGATTTTATAACCAGTTGTATAGTTTGTGCCCTTTGGAAATGAATTTTTGGGCCATATATGAACTAATAGGTGTCTTGGAGATGATGGATTCTTGTAAACATTTGCGGATGAAATTTCAGTGATAACACCTGTGCCAACAAGTTCCCCTGCAAAATAATGAAATGTTGTTGCAATAGAGGGAAGTTCTACTTCAATAAGAAGGAGTGCCATATTGAAAAGATGAAATGGAAAGGATGACAGATTCATCTTTGATGATAATCAATTTTTGCAAGCTTGAATTTTTTAGGGAGGTATTATGATTTCACCTACTGGAGGCATCTACAGGCTCATACTCCATATACTAAGAATTTTTGAGTTTTTGAAGTTCATTGCATGACACAGAAAAAACACAGAGATTTTGTAGCGCCTGGTGCTACGTAATCATCTACACAGACTGTTTTGTAGATGCGCTACCAAAAGCGCTACAAAATCACTTAGCCAAATAGAAAGTAGCATTTCTCTACAGAAAGTTGCTGCAGAGCAATTTATATGTGGGCGCTACGAAATATACTACCGAATGCACTATGGAATCGATTGTAGAACAACTTTATAGGGGCAGACGCTACTAAAACTGCTACTATTTGTGCTATGATAATATGCTACCAACTGACTGTTATAATCAATAGTTTTGAATTCGTTGCCTCTTATTGGATTTGATGATGTGGAGGGAACCAAGGATCAACAGGTGGCAGATGGAGCTCATCACAAAGGCTTAGAGGAAATGTGGCACTGGAGGATATGCACCCAAACAAAAACAAATCATGTCATTTATATCTTGTTAGAATTTTTTCCAATGAGCTCCTTGATTTTGGCAGTCTATTATATCCACTTGTACATATGTTAGATTAATAGATTTTTGTGGAGAATCCTAGGATAGAAAGGCCAGCTCACACCTCAAGAGGTTGTCTATTGTTTTGGTTAGAAATACATTAGATGAATGTTATGTTGGGTTCGAATGGTTGAGCAGAGCTCCCTATTTTGTAATATTTTGACTAAACATAGAGGTTCTCTGGTTATGTATGAGATCTAAGATATTTTGATTAATAGAAGTCAACCTCTTCTTCATTATCTTGTTTCTTCTTACTCTGAATGCTCATTATTGGATGATCCTTATGAGATGTCATAGTTGTATTATAATGGATGTTTGATTATGATGTTGTTGTGAATGTTTTCATTGTTTTAAATTTAGTTCAAGAAGTTCTTGTGACTGAGTTTTTCTTCACCAAGTTGCTAGAAGGCCTGTTTCTTATAGAAAACCTATCCATCTTTCTCAGCAAGTATTCCATCTACTCACTTTTATCCTTAAACCACTGAATGAAGTTAACCAAAACCTCATTTTCTTATGCATACTAGCCCATATTTTTTGACTTGAAACACTACTATGTTGAGTTTTGTCCATTGGACCTTTTATCACTAATCTACATTTACAAACCTTTTTGATGGGTGTTGGGCTTATCCTCTTGCAATCTGAGGGTGACTTTCAATGATAACATTCATGGCACCACTACTAGAGAACAAATTGAAGACATTTCCCTGGGATTGAATGACAAAGAATACTGATTCTAAAGGTGCATTAGAAATCAGTACATTGAAGATTGCAACTTGCCCCTGGTGACTCCACTATTTCAGTTGTGTGTCCCAAAGGAAGACACACGAGTTCTACTCCACGTATACCTACGGAAACACCTGAAGCTGACCCAGATAATATTATCAAGAAAGGAAAATATTCTAACGAAGGATTTTCAGCTGATGTACCAGGTACTTCTAGTCATTTTCACGATTCCACCTTTAATACTCCAGTAGTTATATCCAATTCTCTTCTTCTACCCTATGTGGAAGTTTCTAGAAATTTGGATTTTCAAAATTTTTTTGTTGAATACTCTTCTTTTAGTCCAAATTTGAAAGAAGAAAGTTTTGATACCCTTTCCACTCCTAATATTGTAAACTGGTTTAGACTTGATAGCTTAGAATATTTTCCTACCTTGGGTCTTCCTACTCCTCCTATTAAAATTTATGTGACTAAAGAGGAGGAAACCTCTTTTCCCTTGGACCCTATACCATATTCTTCCAAGACTCGGCCTCTTCCTGTGAAAACTAAAGTCTCTCCATCCAACCTCTCTCTTTCTCCTAAAATCAAAGTTGCAGTTGTACTTGTCAAGACTCCATCTCCCCCTTGTTCCCTTAGATTTCTCAATCCAATGATAGGTTCTAACCTTTCTAGAAATATGATGGATGCCATAGTGGATTCTAGATATGCCCCTCTTGTGTTACCTCATCCCATGAATTCTCTACCGGGTGGAGACTACCATAAATACATGCCCAAATTCAGAGGGGAGGAAGACATAACTACAGAAGAACACCTTGCCGCCTTTTATAGTTATGCAAAAAATCTTAACATTGAGAGTGAAGATGTATGGATGAGGGTATTTGTACAGAGCCTTGAGGGTGATTCTAGGAAATGGTTTAGGGGTTTGACTCTTGGATCTATTGATGGAATTGAAGCTTTGGATGATGCCTTTTTGAGGCATTGGGGGGGTAAAAAGGATTTCTTTTATTACATTATAGAATTTGGGTCACTTAAGAGGAAATATGGGGAATCTATTTCATACTTCTCAAAGAGATTTAATAAAATGTACAACAAGATTCCCACTGAAATAAATCCTAAAGAAATGTCTGCCAATATTACCTATGCTAGTGCCTTTGACCCTGAGTTTTGCCTCCTATTGAGAGAAAGGAGATATACCTCTCTAGCTCATATGCAAGATGTTGCCTTGGAGGTAGAATCTAATATATTGACAATTGAAAATATTAGGGGAAAATATGATAGAGATAGAAGAAAAGGTAGGGATTAACCTTCAACCTATAATTCTCCCATTGTCCACCCTCAAGTTGATGAACTAACAAAATTGGTAAAATAATCACCCTTAGTTCCTCCAAAGAGATCAAAGAAATAGGGATAGGGATGAAGAAGGAGAGGATGCAGAAACTGATAAATAAATCCATTTTCTTGGTGACACCTCTCCATCCCCCCATTTAACCCAATCTGCATATGAAGAGTCTCTCATGGATAACCAATTGAATGAATTGATTAGAGAGAAAAAACCAATGAAAATACAAATAAGTACAACCTAAGGTCAAAAAAGAAAGAGGGAAAACCTGATACTTATTATCAGCCCACTAAAACAAAAAATTATGCTAAGATCGTGGCATCTAGCAATAGAGAAAAAGATGCACAAAACCCTCAAGCATTGGTTAAGATACCTACCTGAGAAAGTAAAGAGATTCTAAAATCTCCATCCTCCTTTATCTTTGAAAGTGAGATTCAAAAAATCAAAATCCCTGTACCTTTTCTGGAGATGATTAAGAATGAGGAATTCAAAATATATCTATCCAAAATGTTGCAACTCGAGCCATCATCTAATTCCATATATTCTGTCAACCTTCAAGATGAAAAACCAACAATCATACTCGGACCTTCGGTAGAGGATAGGGATGACTCTTCCCCTCATTTCTACACATCATTAAAAATTCATGATAAAGTGATGCATAACTTCTTGATGGAATGAGGTGCATCTCATAATCTCATTCCTAAAACTGTGATGGATGAGTGTTGGCCCTCAAACAAGTTTTGAGGAAATCTTGGTCAGGTTTGACCACTTTTTTGATTTTGACGCAGTGATCGTGGAAGGAGTGCCCAAGTGGATCTGAGATCATGGATCTCACTTATTTTGCAGGCTTTGTGGACCCAATAAAGCTTACATTAGGGTTTTTGTAATGGGTTATGGGATGTCAGCCCATGGGATCTCCCATGATTAGGCCTTATTGTAAAAGTATAAATTTATTGTAGGGAGAGACTGAGAAAAGTGATGTAAGAGACTTAGAGAGAGAATTCTAAGTAGATAAGTGCAAGAAGTTTTGAGTGCTTTGTGCAACAAAATGTGTATGTAAGGCTATGTGCTCAAGAAAGGAATTGGCTCTATTCCTTGACCTAATTTTGGGAAGGAGGATCTGGTGCTCAGTACGCAGATCTCCTGTCCTCTACGAAGCTTGGCTCTGTGGCTTACTGCAAAAGAGTAGATGAATGAAAGAGATTGAAGAATAATAAATAAGACGAAGTAGTTGGTAGACGTAGCCCCACCTTGGGGTGAACCACATATATCTTGTGTCTTCTGGTTTCTTTGTGCTATGTTGTTTATATTATGAATCTGTTTTTCTTATTATGTATGTTAGGTATATCTATAGATGCTTAGTGCTTCACATGTGTTAAGGAAGAATGAATTTTATATCTAACTCTATTTTTTGTGCTAAGTGGTCGAAGTGCTTAATCTTTATTTGTTACTGCATCGATCTATCTTAGGGTTTGTTCTGCGATGTTAATGAAATTAATGCATATCATATTCTAAGTGTTATTAAAGTACTTTGTGAAGTGTTATAATCATATATATGTGTACCATCTTGGTTAAATACACCTGAGTCCTGTAACCCCCCTTGCCTCTACCTTGGGTGAGACGTCGCCTTCTTCGCAGGTGTTGCGGAAAGGGCTGGTAGTTAGGGTTTTGTTGGTGCATTGTTGAAGTGTTGAACCTTGGGTCAGCCCCTGTGCCAACAAATGGTTCCGTTGTCGGGACCTAAAATTGTGATTACTCAGAATTGAAATAAATAAAAGAGAAGTTATGTGCATAGATATTTTGTTGTAGATTGCAATATTCTACTTGAATTGCGAAGCTCTATGCTAAGAAAGAAACCCAATCTGAAGAAAATAGGTAAGATCTTGTGCTTTGATAAGAGTAAGATAAGAGAAAGTTTTTTGTTTCAAAATCATGAATTTAAGTATGTTTAATAGATTTTTTCCTAGTCTGAAATCTAGGGAACAATTGGAAGAAAGATTTGTTTTGAATAAATTTAATAGAAATGAAGAAAGATATTTTATTCCTATGCATAGAAAGAACTTTTGGACTAATAAGTGTATGCAGGAACCTAGAAATAATTTTTACATATTCCAGGTCTAGCACTGTGATCCCAGTGCGAAGTACAGGAGAAGTTGGGGAACTTACAAGAGAAATAGAGGATTGACACTATGTTATAACTGCTGAAGACCGAGACATCTTGATAAGGAATTCCCTGGTATAGGTCCTATTTGTCTTTGTTGTAAAATTGTTGGTCATGAAGTTGAGTATTGCCTAAGGATGATTGCTAAAGTTGAACAAATGAACATGAGACAAGAAAAATATGAATAAAGTCAACATAATAAGAGCATGTCAGAGAATCATCAAGAGAATGAGTCAGATGAAGCTCAAACTATGTTATCATAGTTGAAAGAAACAATGAATAATCACAAAGATGCCAATTTACCAGAGATATTGAAGGTAAAGCAATGCATAAATGAAAGAATAGGAGACTTCGACATAGATTGTATCTTGGATGAGGAAACGCAAGTGAATATTATGACAGAAGGCACTTGGGAAATTTTGGGAAAACCTACTATGGTACCTTCACTGGGAAGGATAGGATTGTTCAAGGGAAATATTATAACCTTATGTGGAAGAGTTACTAATATACCTATTATCAACGATGCAACATCGACTAAAGAGGAATTTGAATTCAGTAAGTTTGTTGAGAACAACGCCCCTTTCCCACTTTTGTTAGGAAATACTTGGATTGAGAAGGATAAATCATAAGGAAAGAAGAGGAAGAAGTTACAGAACAAAAAAAGAAAGAACTAAGGGATTTCATAGCTAGAAAAATAGATCGATTGATAGAAGAACGATAAGCTATGTCGAAGCAACAGAACACAAGAGAATTAGATGTCGAAGTTGAAAGAATGCAAGAAGGTTTGAAGGACCTATCCATGAAAGAAGAAGAATTCCCACCCTGGAATTAATAAGAGAAGGGATATTAACTTCAAACCCCTTGGAAGCACATAAACAATGTGAAGTCACTATGCTAGGAGAAGATAAGAATAAGAATGGAAAGAGGAATCCAGAAACATTTAAAGAGACTCAGATCACAGGAAAGAAGGAAAGGAATCTCAGTAAGAAGAAAGCCAAATTAGAAAAGTGTTGGGAAGTTACAGAGAAAAAATGGAAGACTTTGCAGGAGGCAGGTTTGCAAGATTTGAATCTCCCTGAAAGAGAAAAACTGCGCAGAATGGGACTTCACCCTGGAGAAGCTATATGACCATTGGAGGCACCCCGATTGTTAGAACGACACTCCAGAACGTCTAGGAAACACATTTATGAGCATATAGACCGCGTTTGGGATGTTGAGATCATGCCATAATAGAAATATTCACATTTATGGAAGCATCCTTGTTTGTTGGAATAATCCATTACGACGCTCGCTTATGTAACCCGTCAAACGTTGCGTGGGGACCAATTTTGGCCACCTGTGATTAACTAAACTAACATAGGAATTCTTGTGTGTCAATCTATGTTATCATAAACTAGGCGTCGTTGTCCATTTGTCTACCTCTCTTATATGTTCACCTACCCCGACCTACCTGTTTAACAGTGAGAATGTCGAGCAAACCCACTGAGCTAGAAAAGTCTGTCGAGGAAGTTCTTAAGAAGCTGATGGCTGAAAAACCTTTATCCGAAGGAGTACAGGCATCATCGACCATGGGACTATAAGCTTCCCCTTCGACTGGATGTCGTTTGGGCCGTGTCAACCCCGTGACTAAGCAACGAGGTAAGCATCATGGCGATCTGGCTAATGTGAATAAGATACCGTCGATATTAGTAGACTATATATCGCCTTTGGCTGGCACGGTTAACCGTGACAACATCCCACGGGACTTCGAATACATTTTGATCACCGCATACATCCAGAAAGGAATATGCATAGTTGGGAGATAGTTAGGATAGATCCCACTACTAAAGAATAGAGATTTCAATCTCGACGATAGAAAGAACTATGTGATGCTTGAACCCCATAGATACTTTATGAAGACCACTCAGAAGAATCCTCATCTTATCTCCCACCCATGGATTAAGGAGCTGGCGCAATTCACTATAATAAATGTGATGAAGATTCCCCATTTTGGCCGTCACCAGGAGTTAACTCTTGTGTTAAAATCCTCTTGTCGTGCTACCATGGAGGATGACTATGGATCGATCGACGAATTACTATGGATTCAGAGTTGATCCACCTGATTATAGGATTGAGCATGAAGGGACCTGAACCTCAACAGTTTTACCCATGGAATCCCTCAGATCACTCCCTAGAACAACACATCAAGGAGGCTTACGGCGAAGTCGAGAAAGGAAAGTAAGGGTACAAGGTAGCCTCTATCTAGGATGACACAATGCACCTCTCTTTCCAACTTATAGCTGACAAATATTGTAATAAAGAATTGCCCCACACAGGTCACCGGGTTCGTGGTGAACCTTGTAGGAAAATGTGTGGAGGGAATGCAGATGAATTGGGTGAGTTACCTCATCAATGATCTCGAGAAAGACTGTTTCAAAGCTCAAGATCAGGGATATGAGGTCCACTTTAACTGGTTGCTCGTATTGATTGCATTTGTCGCTTGGAAAAAGCCGAAAGGAGCCACCTTCCCAGAGATCGAACCATCAAAGTCATTGGCCGCTAGGTTCTCAACCTTGTGGTACACCAACTTTAACGTCCCCGACCATCCATACTGGTCCACGCTACACCAAAGAACTTTTTAATTCTCTCTATGGAACATACTTTAACATACCTAGTATCCAACTGAACTATGCCACATCAATTTTTCTTTAAAGGACTGCATGCAATTAAAATACATACACACAAAACTCTTGCATAAGCATATATATAAAATGTAAACAGCCAAATACATTTGTAAATGCACAGATTCACACTGAACTAACAATAAACATATACATATCATATATAGGAAATACCCATAAAAGTAAACATAGTTATAACCACACATATGATAACCCATAAAAATAAGCACGTAAATAACAATGTAGCATGCAAATTTATCACACAATTGGCACTTATCTTGGTAAGAATGTCATCAACTATGTGCAGACCTTCCACAAACCTCCCAACCTTAGACCACACTATTCATCACTCTCAAATGTAAGTCACCCCCGAGCTGGGACTAAACTCCACCCAGGTAAGGGGATTCCTAACCAAGATAAAGGCTCATAGAAAACAGGAAAGACTCCGTCTCAGGTGCCAACTCAAACTAACAACCTATAGTCCCTCATTCCCCACATGCATGCCCCACCCAGGAAGTGTGCCCATTCTCTTCTCAATAGTTCTTCGGGTGCCCCACTTCCTTTTTGGGCTTCAGCAACAGGCCATACAGGAAGTCTCAAAGCAGTTTAGTTCTAGTTTAGCACCTTCAGGAAATCAATTCCTAGCAATTCTCTCACTTTGATAATTTCTCATGGGCCTGAAAACCTTCTTCTTCAATATACCATGGGCCTGACAACCCGCTTCTTCAATCCAACTCCCAAGCTAACCAGTTACACCAACACAAAATGACTATGGATACAAGTTCAGGTACAATCATGAAGATACGGAAGATGGCTCAATGGGTGTGTGTATGCTCATGGATGATTGACTGGATGACTGCCTAATGGAAGGAATGATGGGAAGAATGATGGAAAATATGATAGGAAATGAACTAAGTCCCAACAATATGTATGCATGTCCCCAACTTGACACTTTTCATGTTGGGAGCTAGTTTGGCCCACTTGTCTCCAACTTTAGAACTTAGGATAAAATAATTATCCATACTTTATGATTTAAGAAATATTAATATAATATTCCTTTTTGGCTTAATCTCCCTAGCTTAGCCCTTTTCCTTAACTTTTAGGCCCCTCCCTTTCCCTAACTAGTGGAGTTTAGTCCCCCATCTCTTTTGTCGTGGTCAACAACGATGTATTTTATATTAATTATGAGACATATACAAAAATAGGTGCACTGGCCTTTAACATCTAGGCTATTTGGCCTAATCAAAACATAAGAATCCTATCTTATAATAACTGGATGACCAGCCTATAAAATGAAACATATACACAAAAGGTTCCCTGGCCTCAATATCGTGCGCACTCAAGTTGCTACGCGCGGTATCCATGAATGTGCACACTTCATCAATTTACTGTGCAGTACATGCGTGCACTATGCCATGAGAGGTGCATACAAAAAAAAATGATCTCAAACAACTCACCATCTTAAGTCCATTTTCATTTATGTTACAATTGGGTTCGGCCTAGGGATATTACAATTCCATCCCCTTATTTATGCATTGTCCTTAGTGCATCATGTACCCATATACAACAAAATTTCAAAAATGCTAAAAAAGATGCATGTATTCTGCTCGAATAACATCCTCATGATCCCAAGTAGCATCCTCAGGACCTTACCAGGTCCATTGGACCTTTACAAGCCCTATGGCTCGATTCCAAAGCTATTTTATTTTCCAGCCCAGAATGCGTACCAGATGCACTTGTAAAGCACCTTCTTTCTCCACCTGAATCACATTCCAATCAATAACATGATTAGCATCAGGTATATATTTCTTTAGAAATGATACATGGAACAGATTATGAACTGACATAGATGCAGGAAACACAATCGAATAAGATACTTGACCAATCCTCTCTAGGATTTCAAGCAGACCACAATGGTGAGCTACTAACTTTGAACAATTTCCCAACTTCAGGGAACTTCTGTTGGCCTTCACTTTCAAAAATACATGATCACCCACTTTAAATTCCCCGTGAGTTCTTCCCTTATCATCATAACTTTTCTGCTTGTATTGGGAAGCCTTTAAATTTTGTTTTATTTTTATCATTTTCTATTCCATTTACCTGAGAAAATCTGGCCCAACCATTGCTCTGTCTACTAGGTTATCCCAACTTACTGATGTGTTGCAATTTCTGCCATAAAATGCCTTAAATGGGCTCATCTTTAGAGATGCTTGGTACCCATTGTTATAAGAAAACTCTACCAAGTGTAGGTAGTATTCCCATTTTGATGGTTTATCCATCACATACATCCTCAACATATCTTCAATCACTTGATTCACCCTCTCTGTTTTCCCATCCGATTCTGGATGATAAGCTATGCTAAAATTCAAATTTGTTTCAAATCCATTAAATAATCCCTTCCAAAATTTTGAGGTAAATTTTGGATCTCTGTCAGACATAATTGTCTTGGGTATGCCATGTAATCTTGCAATTTCCTTCATATAAACATCAATGATGTTGGTTGCCTTGTGAGTGAGCTTAACTAGAACCAAATGGGCAACTTTAGTAAGCTTATCCACCACTACCATGATAGAATCATGTTTAATATTTGTTCTGGGAAATTTGGTGATGAAATCCATTGTTACAAATTCCCATTTCCACTCAGGAATGGGTAATGGATGTAGAAAACTAGCTGGGTGTCTATGCCCAACCTTTACTTTTTGACATTCCAAACATCTCGCAATAAAATCAGCAACCTCTTTCTTCATGCCTGGCCAATAATACTGGCTCTTGACAATTGCAATAGTTTTTTTATATCCTGGGTGCCCAGCATAAGGCACGTTATGAATTTCTCTCAATATCAGTTTTTTCAAATACTAAGAATATGGTACATAAATTCTTCCCCTATACATGAGAATTCCATCAATATCTAGCTTATATTCCTCAATTTTCTGCTGCAAAATACCTTGCTGTAATTTTTCCACTAATTCCTTGAATTGCAAATCTGATTTGGCAGCCTCTGTAAATCTGTATTTCAAATCTGATCGGTACATGATAATGGTTGTAGCATGAAATTCATGTACTCTTCTGTTGAGTGCATCAACCACTTTGTTCTCTTTTCCCTTGATATGCTTTATATCAAAGTCATATTCACTTAGAAATTCTAGCCATCTGGTTTGCCTAGCATTTAGAGTTGGCTGATCAAATAAATATTTCAGACCATTATGGTCTATTCTGAGCTCAAGGCATGAGGTAGTGTCTCCATTTCCTTTTCCCTATGAGGTAGTGTCTCCATTTACTTAAGGCATGCACTATGGCTTCCAACTCCAAATCATGAGTGGCATAGTGTCTTTCATGCTCCTTTAACTTCCTTGACTCATAACATATAACAAACCCATTTTGACTAAGGACCCCACCAAGTCCCTCTTTACATGCATCTATGCATAAAATGAAGTGTTCATTTGGTTCTGCAATCCTTAGTATTGGAGCACTTGTTAATAATTGTTTCAAGTGTTGGAAACTCTTTTCACAATCCAATGTCCACTGAAACTTCACACCCTTCTTTTGTAAGGAAGTGATTGGGTGTGAAATCTTTGAGAATCCTTCAATAAATATCCTCTGTCACATTATTTGGCACTGACCATTCTCTAATGGATTCTATCTTCTCAGGATCCACTTCTATCCCATCCTTTGAAATTATATGTCCCAAATAATGAATTTGCTTCTAATAAAATGAGCACTTTCTCAACTTGGAATACAATTGATGCTCCCTTAATACTTGCAACACAATCCTCAAATGATGTTCATGCTCTTATTCTGACTTGGAATATATAAGAATGTCATCCAAAAAGACAATGACAAACTTGTCTAAATATTCTCGGAAAACACCATTCATTAAAAACATGAAAACAATTGGTGCATTTTACAACCCAAATGGCACCACTGTGAACTCATAATGACCATACCTTGTCCCGAAGGCGGTCTTGCTGATATCTTCCTCTTTAATATTTACTTGATGGTATCCTAACCTGAGATATATATTTGAAAATATCTTGGCATCCTTCAATTGATCAAAAATATCATCAATCCTTTGCAGAGGATACTTGTTCTTAACAGTCACTTTATTCAACTGTCTAAAATCAATGCACAATCTTAATGTTCCATATTTATTATTCACGAACAAGACTGGGGCACCCCAAGGTGACACACTTGGGCATATATACCCCTTGTTTAGAAGCTCTTCAAGTTGCATTTGCAACTCCTTCAGCTCCGGTCTACTCATTTTGTAAGGAGTGTTTGACACCGGAGCTGCTCCATGCATTAAATTTATAGAGAAATCAATATCTCTCTTTGGGGGTAGTCCTGGTACCTCCCTGAACACATCTTCAAAATTTTCCAAGACTGCATACTCTTTAAAATTTGGCACCTTATATTTAGGTTTCTCTTCCATATGTGCTGCAAATATTTGATAGCCCTTCCTGTAACATTTCTTCAGCTGCAATGCTGAAATTTATCTGATGGTTACTTCCCTGGGAATTACCTGCACCTTCCTTAGGGTACCTTCCTCATACAAGAAAGTAAAGGCCTTGTTATGATAGTCTAGGATTTCATGATGTTGGTCCAACCAATCCATCCCAATCAGACAGTCATAGGAACCTAAAGGAAAGATGTTCAAATATTTCTTGGTGTTCAGTCCATTCATGTCCATAACCATCTCATTAACTTTCCTTTTGGCTCCTATAGCTAGCTGCATGAACCAAGATTTCCCATTATTTCTTATTGGAAAATAAAAAATTTCCACCATCTTAGGATCTATATAACTATGACTAGCTCTAGAATCAATTAAAATAGTAATGGTTTGGTTGTTGATCATACCTTCCACTTCAATCATATGTGACTGATACTCTGCTTGCTTGTTGTCTAGGGCTGCATAGATCCTTGTCACATTTATGCCCATGTCCTCCACTATTTCAACTTGTTGTACAATGTGAATAGTCCTCCCTTTTTTACCTCTGTTAGGACAATCTCTGAACATGTGATCTCCTTTACAACCCCAACATTGAATAGGTGGCTACCTTGGCCTTTGACCCCTTGTTTCAATCGCTTTGGGATCTCTAGGATTTGGTTGTCCCTGTGGATTATTTCTGAAGAATGGTGGCTTAGACCCCTTCTTCCTTTTATCCACCTTGAATTTCTTTTTGTCGTCCCAATATTTTTGGAAAGTTGGGCTTGGTTTCTACTGATCATATATGCATTTATCTCACCTTATGGTCTTCTCCAATGTATTGGGATCATCATATTGTATTTTTTCACTTATGAATGATGGCAACCCACTCAAATACCTTTGAATCTTAGTTGTATTATCCTTGATGAAAGAGACATACTTCATCAGTTCTAAAAAACTTATTTCATATTCATCTATTGTCATACTCCCAAGCTTGATTTCAAAGAAATCTTTCATTTTCTTGTCATAGCATCTTTTAGTCAAGTATTTCTTCTCAAAATACTTCTTGAATTCCCTCCAAGTAACACCTTTCTCTTTAATGTGTTGCACCTGCACAAGTTGATCCCACCACATGGATTCTTTTCCATTGAGTTGATAGATAGCAGTTCTACCTTCTGGATGAGAAGAAGAATTATGCAATTGAAAATACTTTATCATGCCCAACAACCACGTCTCTGCATATTCATCCTTCTTGTGCTCACCATCAAATGTAGGAGGTTTGATTTTGTTCATTTCTCCTCATAGCTCATCCACCCCAGACCCCTTATGCTTCCCAATAGGGGATGGAATCGATATGATGTGTGCTCTCTTATTGGAATGCCTTGGGGAGTGATGATGATGATGTCTGCTAACACTTCCAGTTCTTCTTTTCTCATCAGGAGGCCTATGACTTCCAGATTTGCTTGAGCCACTCTCCTTGTCCAATTTATTTTCTATTCTATTCAAGCTTTGCATTAACTTCATGTTGAATTCATCCTTCTTTTCCTTGGCTTTCATAAGCCTTTCATTATCATATTTATGGATTTGGACATCCTTCTGCAAATTGTTAATGGTCTCTGCGATATTCATGTTTTCATTCCTTTCATCTCCATGTCCATTGGAGTTTGTCCCTTCAATTCCCAAATGGACATCCATCCCTCTAATATCCTCCTCCTGATTGTAATTCCCTTGTGCCTCTTCAATTAATCCAGAATCTATGCTGACATTGAACTGATCTAATTGTTTTTAAATCTGCAAAATGTGCAGCCAACAAAACTTTGTCAGGCTAAGTGTTTCAACAATTTCATGAAAATATGAACCATTTTGGTTCAATAATATATATAAGAATTTTTTCTTCTGATTTCCTGGAAAATTGAATTCCTTGATCAATTTTATGGGTGGAAATTTAAATTTCAATGTTCAATACCTTTCCAACGCCTTCTCCCATGCTCAATTCTGAGTCTTGAGCAAAAATTTATGGCTATTTGAAAATTTCCCATTAATTTTTCTGTTTATTTTTCAACTTGGCGCTACTCTTTGTTGTAATATGCATTTTTGCACCTAATCCTTTGGAATTTTCATAGGATCTCAATTGGGTTTCCTCATATACATCTTATGGACATTTTTTCCCAGTTTCACCTCGTTCTAGGTTCTGGGTTAATAATTACAGTCTGTTGAAATTCCAAACCAAAATACCATATTGTGACTGGTATGCTATTGGTACCTTCTTTTCCATATTAAACACTTTTAACATGCCCATAAATTTAATTCAACTTTGGAACTATCTTCTATGGCTCACTATATTTCCATTGACTAATCCTATGCCTCAATCTGATTCTGGAGGAGAACATTATGGCTCTTTGAAGTTAGTTGGGTCTTAAAATTTACCCTTCATTGTTTGTGTTGTAACTTTCTCATGAAAGCTCCGTTTGACGAATAGTTTACACCATTAGAAATCTCTCTCCAAGCTATTTTATTTGAATTGTAGAGACAGAGTGTGCCTTGTCACACTCTGTTCTCTTAGTTTTTGAGTAGCTAAAAACGCTCTAAAGGGCCTTGAAAACGCGCTATAAAAATATGACGTTCAAATGATATAAAACATCGCAGAAATCATTGATTTTTTGTTGTTGTTCACCCTTCAAACACGTTCACGTGCACAAATTTCAACTTACAACCCATATACCATGTGCAGCCACTACACAAGGTAAATCATTCTTCACACACTTTAAAACCACTATGTACCACTCTTCTATCACACCAATAACTTGCATGCGTTATTTTTGTGTCGCGTGCCAATATCCACTGTGCGAAGTTTTGGTTCTTTCATTATTACCTGTTGCGCATAGTTATTTTTGTATCGGGTGCACTTCACTCTACACACTGCACCATGAAAAATTTTAGTATGCCCCACCACGCACCGATAACTAAACTGTCACGTGACAACATAGACCCACATTGTGCGCACACCAACAAAACTCCTCTACGCTCTGCCAACACTGTGCACACCACATGCATCATTATTATGTGTGTGCACACAACACAATTCTAAATTTATTGCGTGGTCCTGTACACCAACATTTTTCCACGCGATGCCAAAATTTAGCATGCACACCTGCACTCTAACATTTTTCCGTGCGGCACCAAAATTTAGCGCGCACACCAGTACACCAATATCTTGCTGCACAGTGCCAAATTTTTACCTTTCACAAGATTTTCACTGCACATTGTGTATTTTTAGTGCACCCTCCTGCGCACACTCATTTTTATGCGCATCATTTCCTTATGAATTCCGCTGCAGAAATTGGGGATTTTGCTTAACTTTTTCCCCAATTTACCATACCCATTCTGCAACTATGAAATTCATTCAATTTCACCCCGATAACACTAGTTCAACCTCTGCAACAAAAATTCACGGTAGGTTGACATTTCTGGAACGCATTTACCTAAAATCAATTCACGAATTGAGAATTTTAACCACTAAACTCGCTCCATATGTCATGGCTTCATTGTAACTTCAAATTCAACCCATTCTAGATCCGAATTTGCCAGAACAGATATTAAAATAATAATATATCATCACTTGGCCGAATTTCTCCATTTTCTCATGAATTTAACAACAACAATTGGGGATTTTCCCCAATTCCACCCAGCTGTTACTTTTTACCATGGACGCTCTACAAACTAAAATTTGGCCACTTCGAAATAAATCCTCTATGACATTTTGCTTCAACTCAACTTGCTCGGCCCATCCAAGCTCAGTGTTGAAAACTGAAGCTCTGATACCATGTTGTAACATCCCTGACCATCCATATTGGGCCACACTACGCCATATAACTCTTTCATTCTCTCTGCGGAACATACTGTAACATACCTAGTATCGAACTGACCTATGCCACATAAATGTTTCTTTGAAGGACTACATGCAATTAAAATACATACACACATAACTCTTGCGGAAGAATATATATAAAACGTAAACATCCAAATACATCTGTAAATGCACCTATTCACACTGAACTAACAGTAAAAATATACAGGAAATACCCATAAAAGTAAACGTAGTTATAACCACACATATGATGACCCATAAAAATAAGCATGTAAATAACAGTGCAACATGTAAATTTATCACACAATTGGCACTTATCTTGGTAATAATGTCACCAACTGTGTGCATACCTTCCATGAACCTCCCAACCTTAGACCACACTGTTCATCACTCTCAACAGTGAGTCACCCCCGAGCTGGGACTAAACTCCACCCGGGTAAAGGGATTCCTAACTAGGCTAAAGGATCATAGACAACAGGAAAGACTTTGTCTCAGGTGCCATCTCAAACTAACAACTTACAATCCCTCATTCCTCACATGCCTATCCCACCCAGGAAGTTTGCCTCTTCTCTACTCAACATTCCTTCGGCTGCCCCACTTCCTTTCCGGGCTTCAGCAACAGGCTAGACATGAAGTCTCAAATCACTGTAGCTGTAGTTTAGCACCTTCAGGAAATCAATTCCCAACAATTCTATCACTCATAGAATTTCTCAAGGGCCCGACAACCCACTTCTTCAATATACCATGGGCCTGACAACCCACTTCTTCAGTCCAACTCCCAAGCTAACCAGATACACCAACACAAAATGGATATGGATACAAGTTCAGGTACAATCATGAATATACTAAAGATAGCTCAATGGGTGTGTGTATGCTCATGGATGATTGACTGGATGACTGCCTAATGGAAGGAATGATGGGAAGAATGATGAAAAAGAGGATAGAAAATGAACTAAGTCCCAACAATATGTATTCATGTCCCCAACTTGACACTTGTCATGTTGGGAGATACTTTGGCCCACTTGTCTCCAACTTTAGAACTTAGGATAAAATAATTATTCATACTTTATGATTTAAGAAATATTAATATAATATTCCTTTTTGGCTTAAGCTCCGTATCTTAGCCCTTTTTCCTTAAATTTTAGCCCCCTCCCTTTCCCTAACCAGTGGAGTTTAGTCCCCCATATTTTTTATCGTGGTTGGTCTGCATGCAACGATGTATTTTATATTAATTATGAGACATACAAAAATAGGCCCACTGGCATTTAACATCTAGGATCTTCAGCCTAATCAAAACATAAGAAATATATCTTATAATAACTGGATCACCATCCTATAAAATGTAACATATACACAAAAGGCTCCCTGGCCTCAATATCGCACGCACTCAAGTTGTTGCGCGCGGTATCCAAGAATGTGCACACTTCATCAATTTACTGGGCGGTACATGCGCGCACTATGCCATGAGAGGTCCATACAAAAAAAATGATATCAAACAACTCTTAAGTAGATTTTCATTTACATTACAATTGGGTTCAGCCTAGGGATATTACACCAATGACATGTCGAAGAAATGGCATTCAAACGCTGTGTTCCATGCATATTATCAGAAAATGAAGGTTTCCATCAAGTAATTCCTGCGCATGACACCATGCACCCTACACCAGTACAGACTGATAACCAAGTTTCACACAGATCCAAATTTTGTCTATATCACTGTGTGCAGAGATGAGAGCGAGGAGGAGATACAATCCAATTACAAGCTGAAAGACAAAGACATGAGAAGATCACGAAGAAGTGGCCAAAGGAGTTCCTTGTAACGATCGATGATGCATAAATATTTGATGCTAACATCATAGGAATCCCCCTCATCACCCAATTCGAGTATGCAGGACAACCCAGTGCGAAGAAGAAGAATAAAAAGGAGGAATTTCAAAATATAGAGATTGATGAGGAGAACAACGCCTTGGAAGAAAATGGATCTGGCTCGTCAGGAGGTGGAGAGGAAATCAATGAATAAGGAGGAGGGGATGAAGGAGAGAAGAAAGGAGAAGGTGAAGCTACACCACCGAAAGATCCCCCGACTAAAATAATAACTCCGAAGAAGAGGAAGGTTTCTACGCAAAAACCCTCGACAATAAATAATACACACGCTAGAAATCCCTAGATGCAGGCCACACTCACAGAGGACAACATCATCTTGGTTCATGGAGCTGTGGAGGATACATCCGAAGATCTCTTGCAGAGATATGGAGTGAAGAAGGATAATTTGTATGAAAAGGTCGAGCAGGAGATGAAGGAAATAAAACAAGCTATTCAGTTGATCCGCACAGTACCTATTGAACATTCTTCATCACAGGCTGCAAAATTAGGGGATGATCCATCCTAATTGAGGAGACTTATAGATGCAATAGAGGTTTGACTTCAGAAAATATAAGAAGAAAAGGAGAAGGCTACAAAAGCCTTGAAATAAGAAAAAGAGGTAGTCTTAGAGGAACTATGAGTCACGCGGTACTGTGTAACCACCTATGAAAATGAGAGATATGAGTTATAGTGATTCTCGAGGAGGACAAAGCGAAGATACAAAGAGAAAAGGACTAGTTGCTCATAGAGCATACTGCGGTTAAAGAAGCAGTGAATAAAGAACTTTGCTTTGTGCTAGGATTGGCATAGGAGGAACATGAGTCAGTCGAGGTTCAAGTGGTGAAGCTTGGTGAGACCATCCAACAACTTCAAGGGAGGATAATAGAATTGGAGATCCAAGCAATACCAACCACTCTACAGGAAGTGTGCGATTAGAGAGAGGTAGCCTCTAAGAATGTAGTTGTAAGAATTAGGGCCCTCACTTCAGAGTGCAAATAGTTGAGTGATAGAAGTATGCAGACTTATGAATGCCTCGTAGAAGATCTAGAGCTAAGGAAGTTGGAAGCGCAGTTACAAGAGGCACAACAACAGGAACTTTCAGCACAGGTGCAGATGAAGCTACTCAATGTGGTAGAAAGAACGAAGAGATCTCAGGATCAATGCGCGGTACAACAATAGATCACTGCCATCTAGGGTAGGGTAATGGAAGTCACACAAATTCTACAACTTGTGTAGGATGAAGCCTACAAGGTGTTTGAATAAATTGAAGGACAAGGCGTGCAACTGGACCAAGTGGTTGCAATGGTAGAACAACGCCTGGAAGGGCCTTTTACAGAGAAAATGATCCAATAGCTCGTTGAGGAGGAGGCTCAGGTGAAGCAACAATTTGAGGCAGATCAAGTGAGGCTCAAGGCCTTCAAAGCAACATTTCCCAAACCCGAGTGACTCGGGACAAGTCACAGGTGAGTGTTGGAGACCTGTTGGCCCTCTACCAAGTTTTAAGGAAATCTTGATCAGGTTTGACCACTTTTTGGAATTCAACACAATGATCAAGGAAGGAGCACCCAGGAGGAGCTAAGATCATGGATATCACTTGTTTTGTGTGATTTTTGGACCTAGTAAAGGGTACATTATGGTTTTTGTAATGGGTTATGGGATGTCGGCCCATGGGCTCTCCCATGATTAGGCCTTATTGTAAAATTATAAATGTATTATAGGGAGAGACCGAGAAAAGAGATCTAATAGAATTAGAGAGCAAAGTCTAAGTAGCTAAGTGCAAGAAGTTATGAGTGATTTGTGCAAACAAATGTGTATGTAAGGCTCTTTGCTTGAGAAAGGAGTTGGCTCTATGCCTTGACCTAATTTTGGGAAGGAGGATCTGGTGCTCGGTGTGCAGATCTCCTGTCCTCTATGAAGCTTGGCTCTGTGGCTTAGTGCACAAGAGTAGAGGAATGTAATATATTGAAGAATAATAAAGAAGACAAAGCAATTGTTGGACGTAGCCCCACCCTGGGGTGAACCATGTATATCTTGTGTCTTTTGGTTGTTGTGTGCTATGTTGTTTGTATTATGAATATTCTTTTCTTATTATGTATGTTAGGTAGATATATAGATGCTTAGTTCTTCACATGTGTTAAGGAAGAATGAATGTTAGATTTAACTCTGTCATGTGTGCTAAGTGGTTGAAGTGCTTAATCTTTATTTGTTACTGCATCGATCTATCTTAGGGTTTGTTCTGCAATGTTAATGACGTTAATTCATATCATATTTTAAGTGTTATTAAATTACTTTGCGACGTGTTATAATCAAATATATGTGTCCCATATTGCTTACAAACACATGAGTCCTGTAACCCCCCCTGCCTCTACCTCAGGTGAGAATTAAACTGCTTTGCAAGTGTTGCTGAAAGGGCCGGTAGTTAGGGTTTTGTTGGTGAATTTTTGAAGCATTGAACCCTGGGTCTTCCCCTGTGCCAACAATGATTTTGGGCTAGAAATTACAAAAACTTTGTTGGACAACTGAGATGGGGGGGGTGAATTACTTATTACTGAGCTTAAACAATTATGCTCATTTTAAATTCATTACATAACTCCCAATGATGATCACAATAATGCAGGGAATTAGGCAATAGAACATCCAACATCATTCACACATATGAGATACACATAGACAGATATTTCCTGAGGAAACCCATAAAGGGTAAAAACCTCTTCTTCTTTATATGATAAGTAATATTTACATTCTGTACATTATCATACTTATGAGCACCAACTCATAATGATGCTACAACCTATATTTTGCAAGTTGCTACTTGCTGAGAGCACCAACTCTCTGGATTCTCTAGCACCCACTAGAAGGAAGCACCGACTCCCTGGTTTCTCTGGCACCCACTATAAGGAAGCACCAACTCCCTAAGAGTTCTAGCACCAAGTGGATGGAAGCACCAAATTCCTAAGAGTTCCAACACCAACTGGATGGAAGCACCAACTTCCAGTTACACAGGTACCGACCTATATATTAGAGGACCAATGTTCTCCCTTGCACCACCCTACCACCCTGGTTTCTCTGGCTACAACCAGATGGAAGATACAACTCCCTGTGTTCAAGCACCCACTTGAACCTCTGAAGACAACAGTCCTCCCTAGCACCTCCCAACCACCCTTAAATATCAATCTTTGCTACTGAAACTTATTACAGTGATATAATGTTTATCAATGGCTTACCAGTCTCATCACTGTTCTGTTACACTACCCTGATCTGTCTGCCTCACTGTCTTCCTACACATATGCCTTGTGCTTTCTGTTCTTCTACCTTTTATTCTCTATGTGCCATGTCCATTCAATGCACCATTCCTCTTCTGTGTATTTAATCTACTGTACACTGCCTCCTTCTACATGCCTGAATCACTCTCAACAACTACCCTCATCTCTTCTTTGTTCTACATTCTCTTGGTCTCTGTGCACCTTGTGCATGCTATATGCGCAATGCTTCTGCATGCTCTACTTCAAGTTGTTCTACAATTCTTCTCTTTCTTCTGTCTATTCCTCATCTGTTACCCATCTATGAGTTTTATCTCACTCTGTGCATACTGTCGGTCTCACACTACACATACTGTAATTTTCCCTTTATTACAGTTCAACTCATTTTTCATTCAGAATGACCAACCACACATAGTCACTACGTGTTTCTTTTATACACTACCACCCCTTGAGTTACCCCTCAAATCCCTAGAACAACTCTTCAGCAACTGAAACACCAACCGTCCAAGAACCATGATTCGGTTATACTAACTGAATCATAACTAAACAATTAATCATGAAGAGCAACAATAGCCCTTCGATTAGATTTCCAGGTATCCAACACCGTTGGATTACAATCACAGGGTCTCGCGTTGATTTATCCATTTCTCATTTCGACATTTTGGCATTTCGACATTCCTGTGGTGAAGAGTCTCGACTCTTCATGTTACAATATCCGAAAAGGAGCTTATCTTGGTGCTAGCTCCTCCCTTGAGCCTTTGTCGATGTGACCATAGGTTATGACTAGGGGACAATTCTGAACACGCATTTCGCGTTTCGGAGATTTTGTGAAGAGTTGTCTCGACTCTCCATGTCCCAAACTCCAAAATGGAGCTTGTCTCTTTGATCTCTTCTCTACAGTTCTTCGATGATGTGAACATCGGCAGTGACCAAGTGCTTATCCATAAATAGCTTTCACAATTTCGCATTTCAACATTCCTATGATGAAGGGTCTTGACACTCCAAGTCACGATCACCGAAATGGAGCTTGGTTTCACTAGCTCCTTCCTCCATCTTCCACAGATGTGACCACTGGTTGTGACCACAGCCTTATTCGAAAATGCATTTCGGTGTTTCGACATTTCTGTGATGAAGTGTTTCGACATTCCAAGTCATGAACCCTGAAATGATCTGAAGGTATTTTGGCATTTCACATTTCGGCGTTTCGACATTTTTGTGATGAAGTTTTTCGACACTTCAAGTCACGAACCCCAAATTGATCTGAAGGTATTTCGGCGTTTCTCATTTTGGTGTTTCGACATTTCTGTGATGAAGTGTTTCGACACTCTAAGTCACAAACCCTGAAATGATCTGAAGGTATTTCGACGTTTCGCATTTTGCGATTTCATCATTCTTGTCGTGAGTGTCCTTGACACCTCCAACTCCCAGTATCCAAACCTCCGAAATGAAGTTAGATCAACGGTCCATGATCTCCCTTTGATCAATGACTCAGATTAAATTGTGGTTTCTCATTTCTCGATTTTGAGAGGTTAGGGAACCTCCTTCCTTTGACTTTCCAGTCAGTGAAATGTTGATCTCTGACCACGTGTCCTGCCAAAATATGGAAGGTCCTCCTGCTTTCAGGATTTTGTAAGCCCACTTCTCCTAGAACTTTAAAGAACATGCAATTTATCCTAGATCCAACGATGGTCGGACCTTGCGCTCAGATCTAACACCCGAGATCTGTCCTCCATATTTGCGCTCCTCCCGTCTGGATTAGATCTGACAGTCATTGGGAATTCTGAATGGGATCCAACGATCATTGTTCTCTTCATTGTTACATTTCTGATCTTTCCATGCCACCATGTCCACTGATCTTCCTTGCCTGCCTATTTTCCATTGTTGTCTCCCAACTTTAAACCTGCCAACGTCACTACTATTCTTTCCTGTAACCATACCTTCATTGTTGTTGTTCTTTCCATCAATAATTGTAAGCATGTTATCGTTGTTGTTGTTCTTTCCTGTAGACATGCCATCACTGCTTCTATTCTTTCCATCAACGACAAGCACACTCTTCTTGTAAACATGCCAACAATCGACAACCCTGAACGACTATGCTAATCTGTTTGGACCTCCAACTGTAGCATCTAGTCCGGACCACCCCTTTTCTCCCCCTTTGACATCAATGTCAAAGAAAACATGCTCCCCCCGAGCTGTTGCACTATGTTTAAGAGGTATCAGATATTCAACCAACACAAACTCCCCCTGACATGATGGATTTTCTTATTTAAGTCCTACAAAATATTTGTATCTAAACCAGAGTCTTCTCCTTCTGATTCTTGGACCTATTCATCTTCAGCTTTCGTTGTATCCTTTGTAGAATACTCAATATTGCTCACCTCTCTTACTGGGAATCCTTCATCAACCTTTTCTTGTCATAACTGGATGACTCCACCTGTCACTGTTATCTCTCTGCTTCTGACTATTTTGCCCCTTTGTTCCTAAAAGGTTAGCTTTCCTTGAAAAGTTATTTCCTCATGTTATCTCTACAGGATGTCATGTATATCATTTTGTAAAACAAAATGCTGTTGTTGAATATGTTGTTATCCTACTGACACACTGCGTAATTGTAGCTCATACTTTTCAAACAACCCTTGGATCTCCCCATTGATTCACATCGATCTCTATTACTGCAATTTCATTTTTCTTCCATGATGCATACAATCCAAGGCTTTTATGACCATATTCAATCACAAGAAAAAACCTCTACAACCACTCTCATACCTGCTTTTCTTTTTCACAGACGAAGGACCTGTATCAGGTTTCTTTTATTGTATCTGTGTCTTCTTCTTTACTTGCAGGGGAGGATTCAATATCAACATCATTAATTTCCCTTATGCCTTTATTCACCACTTTTCCTGAGTTTACATTTACCTTACACTCTTTGGACGTGAACACCTCTTCACTGCCTTTGTCACACTTTTGACTTGTACTGAGAAAATTATGTTTCATACCATCCACAAGCAGAACGTACTGGGCATCTCCTTTGTCATTACTCAAACTCACCATCCCTCTATCCTTGATTTTACCTGGTTCATCATTTTCAAGGATCAGATTTCTTGTTTTGATTTTACTTATGGAAAAAATATTATCCTTATCTCCAGTCATGTGTTTGGAACATCCACTATCTATATTCCCATAGGCCTTTTGTTTTTGAGTTGAAAGTGCTAGACCACATTTTTCACTATCTTTCCTTTTCCATGTGCTAGCCTTTCTATCTAAGAACTTTATCCTTGGATCTGCTTTGTAATTCTTCAGATGGAAGTTTGTAGCTTTGTGGCCAAAGTTGTGACAGTTATAGCATTCAATCTCATTGTTCAATAGGTCAAAGTTATTGTTGCAGTGTTGTCTACTCATTGACTATTTATTATTTCTTGACCTCCTCAGTTGCATGTCTCTAGACTTAATTTGGCAATTTGCAATCTGTGATGGTTTGTTACTTGGCTGTATCATTCTTTGTTGTGGTAGATATTTATTCCTTGGAAATCTTAATTTCTCATGTCTAAGTCTTAAGGAACAATTTACAACTTTGTGACCAAAATTAGAACAGTAGAAACAATATCCATAGAAAAATTCTTTGTACCTGGAAAATGGCTGTCTTCTTTGAGGAAATCGATTTCTTCCATGCTGATGATTTCCTTAAGAAGGGAGTGTATTATTTCCTTGTTCTACAGTTCCATTTCTGGCACCTTTTTCTTTACTCCTCCTGGGCGGTTTATTATCTTCCTTTGTTTCTGCAGGTTTGTTGTCATCATTGGTTGTAGATTTGACAAACTTGATGAAGTCTTTGTTGCTTGGATGACCACTACTTGATCCCTCTTCATAACCCAAACCTGTTTTCAACTTTGGATTCCTTTGTTTATTCATAATGGTGGCTAATCCTTCTAAGTCTTTGATACTTGACAGATTTTGATGATACAAGGCTTGAAACTTCTCCAACTCTTTCCTATTTTTCACTACTTATTCCAGAGATTTACATCTTGCCTTCTTTTCTGATAACTATTGTTTCATAATGTCCTTGATTTTATTTTCCTCTTCTAATTCCACTTTTAGCAGGGCAAAGTATTCATCATGATGTTTACTATCTTTCTCAAACTATATAAACAATTGTTTTTTCTTTCTGTACTTAATTCTGAGTCTGTCAATCTCTTCCAGTGCACTGATCAGTTCTCCTTCCATATCAACCATAGCTTCTTCTTCATTATCCTCACTTCCTATGATTTTATTGTCATAATCATATTGGGCCTTAAGCATGAAGTCATTGTCCTTATCTTCAAGTGAGGAGTCACTATCTGTGTCTTCTGAAGAGTTAACATCATTTACACATAAACTTTTATTTTTGCCAAATCTCTTAGGTTTGAACTTCTTTTCACATTCAGAGTTCTGATCATGTTTCTTATGTGGACATTGATTTGCAAAATGAACTATCTTACCAAAGTTGAAACATTTGAAGGGAAACTTACCTTGGTACTTGCCTGATCCTTTCTTTAGTCTTCACACGAATTTTTCTTGAATTTCATCAGGCTCAGAATCTTCATTCTTATCTTCTTTAAATGATGCTTCTCTAGAGGTGGGTTTATCTGTAAACATCCTCATTTCATATGAAATCAATGTTCCTATAAGTTGATAAAAATACAAAGACTTTATATCATTAAGTTCTTCTATAGCTGAGACCTTTGAGTTGAACCTATCTGGCAGAGATCTCAAAATTTTCTGAACTAAAGAGGGTTCCTCAATTTTTTCACCAAGTGATTTCATTGCATTTACTAGTTCTTCAATTCTTAGAAAATACTTCCCAATGGTTTCATCTTCTTTCATCTGTAKCTTTTCAAACTGTACTCTGTAGGTTTGAAGATTGGCATCTTTTACCTTCTCATTACCTTCATAACTGCTAATGAATTTGTCCCACATTTCTTTGGCAGTTTCTAAATGCATAACTTTTACAAATTCTCCTTCTGCAARCCCACTCAAGATAGCATTCATAGCCTTAGTGTTGAAGTTGAATTCTAGCTTGTCATCCTTATTAGCCAGTACAACTAGCTTTGCATAACCAATATCTACCACATCCCAGACATCTGCACCTAAAGCCATTATGTAGGTTCTCATTCTAACTTTCCAGAAGGCAAATTTTGTTCCATTGAACAAAGGGGCCTTATTGGTTGAATTTCCTTCATGGCTTGACATGTTTAAGCTCTAGGATCTACCCTTAGATAAAAGGGGCTGTCTCTGATACCACGTTTTGTATAACTTAGAGAGGGGGGGGGGAGTGAATCAATTGTTACCGAGCTTAAACAATTATGATCATTTTAAATTCATTACAAAACTCTCAATGATGATCACAATAATGCAGGGAAGTAAACAATAGAACATCCAGCATCATTCACACATATGAGATACACAGAGATAGATATTTCCTGAGGAAACCCATAAAGGGTAAAATCCTCTTCATCTTTATATGATAAGTAATATTTACATTCTGTACATTATCATACTTATGAGCACCAACTCATAATGAGGCTACAACCTCTATTTTGCAAGTTGCTACTTGCTGAGAGCACCATCTCTCTGGATTCTCTAGCACCCACTAGAAGGAAGCACCGACTCTCTCATTTATCTAGCACCCACTAGAAGGAGGCACCAACTCCCTAAGAGTTCCACCACCAACTGGATGGAAGCACCAAATTCCTAAGAGTTCCAGGACCAACTGGATGGAAGAACCAACTTCCAGTTACACAGGCACCGACCTGTATATCAGAGAACCAATGTTCTCCCTTGCACCACCCTACCACCCTGGTTTCTCTAGCCGCAACTAGATGGAAGCTACAACTCCCTATGTTCAAGCACCCACTTGAACCTTTGAGGACAATAGTCCTCCCTAGCACCTCCCAACCACCCTGAAATATCAATCTTTGCTACTGAAACTTATTACAGTGATATAATGTTCATCAATGGCTTACCAATATCATCACTATTCTTGTACACGTCCCTACTCTGTCTGATTCACTATCCTCCTACACACATGCCTTGCGCTTTCTGTTCTTCTACCTTTTATGCTCTGTGTGCCATGTCCATTCAATGCACCATTCCTCTTCTATGTATTTCAATTGTTTCACACTACTTCCTTCTACACGCCTGAATCACTCTCAACAGTTGCCCTCATTTCTTATTTGTTCTACATTCTCTTGGTCCCTGTGCACCTTGTGCATTCTATATGCGCAATGATTCTGCATGCTCTACTTCAAGTTGTTCTGCAATTCTGCTCTTGCTTCTGTCTATTCCTCACATGTTACTCATCTCTGAGTTTTATCTCACATTGCGCATACTGTCAGTCTCACACTGCACATACTGTAATTTTCCCTTTCTTATAGTTCAACTCATTTTTCATTCAGAATGACCAACCACACACAGTCACTATGCGTTTCTTTTATACACTACCACCCCTTTAGTTACCCCTCAAATCCCTAGAAAAATGCTTCAGCAACTGAAATGCCAACCGTCCAAGAGCCATGATTCGGTTTTGCTAACTGAATAGTAACTGAACAATTAATCATGAAGAGAAACAGTAGCCCTTCGATCAGATTTCCAAGTATCCAACACCGTTGGATTACAAGCACATGGTCTCGCATTGATTTCGCCATTTCGCATTTCGACATTTCGGAATTCCTGTGGTGAAGAGTCTCGACTCTTCATGTTACGATCACCGAAAAGGATCTTATCTTGGTGCTAGCTCCTCCCTTAAGCCTTCGTCGATGTGACCATAGGTTATGACTAGGGGTCAATTCTAAACACGCATTTCGCATTTCGTGTTTCGAGGATTCTATGAAGAGTCGTCTTGACTCTCCATGTCCCGAACCTCGAAATGATCTGAAGGTATTTCAGTGTTTCCTATTTCGACATTTCGACATTTATGTGATGAAGTGTTTCAACACTTCAAGTCACGAACCCCGAATTGATCTGAGGGTATTTTGATGCTTCACATTTCGACGTTTCGACATTTCTGTGATGAAGTGTTTCGACACTCCAAGTCACGAACCCCGAAATGATCTAAAGGTATTTTGTTGTTTCGTATTTCACGATTTCATCATTCTTGTCATTAGTGTCCTTGACACCTCCAACTCCCGGTATTCGAAACTCCAAAATGGAGTCAGATCAACGGTCCACCATCTCCCTTTGATCAATGACTCAGATTAAATCATGGTTTCTCATTTCGCGATTTCGAGAGGTTAGGGAACCTCCTTCCTTTGACTTTCCAGTCAGAAAAATGTTAACCTGTGACCATGTGTCCTGCCCGAAGATGGACGGTCCTCTTGCTTTCGGGATTTTGTAAGCCTGCTTCTCCTAGCACTTTAAAGAACGTGCAGGTTCTCCTGGATCCAATGATGTTTGGACCTTGCGCTCGTATCTAACGCCCGAGATCTGTCCTCCATCTTTGCACTCCTCCTATCTGGATTCAAATCTGAAGGTCATCGGATATTCTGAATGGGATCCAATGATCACTGTTTCTCTTCATTGTTACGCTTCTGATATTTCCATGCCATCATCGCTACTGATCTTCCTTGCCTGCCTATTTTCCATTGTTGTCTCCCAACTATAAACCTACCAATGTCACTACTATTCTTTCCTATAAACATACCTTCGTCGTTGTTGTTCTTGCCATCAATAAATGTAAGCATGATATCATTGCTGCTGTTCTTTCCTGTAGACATGCCATCATTGCTGCTATTCTTGCCATCAATGACAAGCACACTCTTCTTGTAAACATGCCAACAAACTTATCATGACCTATATTCATTTGATTCTAGGAAAGTGAAGTGTCTTGGGGTAATAAAATACCTAGTTGTTACCTTGTTCCAATTTCCAATGAAGAGAGTGGTCATGGATATTGTGGTGGCTGATGTCCCCCCTAAGTTTGGGATGCTCTTGTCAAGATCTTGGATCAAAAGAGTAGGGAGAACTTTGCAAATGGACCTTTCATATGAAACCATTCTTGTATTTGGGGGAGAACATGGAAGAATCTATAGGAAAGCACAATTAGCTTACATCATCAGTGACGAAGACAATCCTACCAACCACCCTATTTTTGCAGTTGATACTGATTTAGGATCCAATATTTTTCAGCTCATTGATTCTCCTCAATCACCTATTGAAATCATAAACATCCCATTACCTCTTGTGAAATTCATTGCCCTAACACCTCTATTTGGAAGATGTTTTTTGATGGAACCTCTTCTAAGAAAGGTGTTGGTGTTGGGGTAGTCCTTATTTCCCCTAACCAAGAGATCATGTCTTTTTCTTACAATCTTGAATTTGAAACTACAAACAATGTGGTAGAATATGAGGCTCTTGTTTTGGGTTTGAGGGTTGCTAAAGACATGAATATTGAAGAGTTAGTAGTGTTTGGAGATGCTTAATTAATTGTACATCGAGTCAAAAATACGTATCAAGATAAACACCCCAGGTTAAGGACTTAACACAATGAAGTTTGGGATCTTGTTGATAATTTATTCTTAGATTTTAATATCACATTTGTTCCAAGAGAATAAAATACTATGCCTGATTCCTTGGTTGTTTCTGCAAGTAATTTCAGAGTTCCTTTGCCCCCTAAGCTCAAATATGATGTGGAAGTGAAGTATAGACCCTCTATACCTGAAAATGTCAAACATTGGAAGGTATTTGAGGATGATCTTGAGATCAAAATATTTCTTGAAATCATGGAGGAGTTTTCTTCCCTACATATTGATCAAGATTATGATTATGACAAAAAACCTCATGCTGATATTTTTCTGAATAAAATTGTTGAACATCATATTGTTCAATTACCCAGTAACCATATTCCAAAATGATTAGTCCCCTTGGAGATATTGTTTGACATAAATGATGTTTCTATGATGGTTAAAGGTTCAATTGAAAATGCTGATGTGACTGAATGCAATTTAGGTACAGAGGAGGATCCAAATTATGTGAAATTGTCTAGAAACTTGGCAAAGGAACAAAGGGATGAGTATGTTAAGATTTTAAGGGAGTTTTTTGATGTGTTTTCCTGGAAATATGAATATTTACAAACATATGACACAAACATCATTGAACATAAGATCCCTTTTAAAGAGGAGACCAATCCTTTTAGGAAGAAACTCAAACAGATAAATCCTATGTTGACGCCTATTATGGAAAAAGAAGTGAAGAATTTGTTGGATGCTAAGATCATCATTCTTTTGAGATACTCTGAGTGGGTGGCTAACTTGGTCCCTGGGAGGAAGAAGAATGGGGAAATCAGACTATGTGTTGATTTCAAGAATTTGAATAGAAGCTCCAAGAAATATAATTACCCCTTGCCAAATATGGAGCACATTTTGCAGAGAGTGACTGGCTCATCTAGGATGTCTATGATTGATGGCTTCTTTGGCTACAATCATATCTCTATCTTTACTGAAGATAGAGATAATACAACCTTCACTACTGCTTGGGGCACATTCATGTATGATAAAATTCCCTTTGGATTAATGAATGTAGGAGCAACCTTTCAACAAGCAATGGATATTTCCTTTATTGGGGAGAAGGAAAAATTTGTAGTCATCTATCTAGATGACATTACAATGTTCTCAAAATATGATAAAGAGAATTATCATCATTTGAAAAATGTCTTCTTGAAGTGTAGAAATTTTGGTCTCTCTCTCAATCCTAAGAAGTCTTTGTTTTCTATGAAGGAAGGTAAGTTATTGGGGCACATTTTATTAGCAGAAGGGGTAAGAATTGATCCAAGTAGAGTAGAGGCCATCCATACTGTATCTCTTCCTATATCCAAGAAATAAGTTTAGTCTTTCTTGGGGAAAATCAATTTTCTGAGAATGTTCATCTCTAACTTTGTTGAATTGGTTAAGTACATTACATCCATGCTTAGGAAAGGAAATGAGGTGAAATGGATTGTTGAGGCTTGAGATTCTTTTGAACAAATCAAAAGGGATTTGACTGAATCACTTGTGCTCATCATCCCTAACTATTCTAAGGAATTTATGATATTTTCCTTTTCCTTATTGGACACATTAGTTGATTTCTTTCTTCAAAATAATACAAAGGGGTTAGAGAAGCCTATTTCCTTTTTTAGCAGAGCATTGAGGGATGCAGGAATGAGATATGATATCATGGAAAAACATGCTTATGATGTTTTCAAAGCCCTCAAGGATTTCAGAGTATACATTATGCATTCCAATATTGTTTCCTATGTTCCCTCAGCCTCTATGAAAGAGATACTTATCCATCCTGACATAAATGGGAAGAGGAGCAAAAGGATTGCCAAAATTCTAGAATATGACCTTAAAATGAATCCCACTAAACTAGTGAAAGGACAAGGTTTATATAGGTTGCAAGATGAATAAAATTGAAAAGAATTAGGGGTTAATTTCATGAACATAAACTCATAAAATAATCAAGATGATGCTGCTGAAAAAAGCTCTTATATCAGCCCCAACTTGGTAGAATGCACTTGGTATAAAGAAATCATATATTTTCTGCAGAAGTTGCAGCCTCCTGATGGCTTGGAAAAGAACAAGGTAAGAGATTTGAAACTTAAATAAATCATATATTGTCTCATTGATCATGTTTTATATGGGAAAGATACTCTAGGGGTTATTTTGAGGTGTTTAGGTCCACAGGAGGCCCAAAAGGCCATGAATTATTTTGATGGCAGCTTATGTGGTGGCCATCACTTTTGGAGAACCACAACCTATAAGATTCTCAGAGTTGGGTATTTCTGGCCTATCCTTTTTACTGAGGTTTGTGAAAATATTAGATCTTGTGTCAAATGCCAAAATTTTTCTGGAAAGCAACAACTCAAATATTTTCCTTTGAGTCTTGTGGTGGTTTCTAGACCTTTTAAGAAGTGGGGTCTTGAATTAATTGGGGAAATCCATCCAGCTTCAAGTGGTCAACATATGTGGATTTTGACTGCCACTGATTATTTCACCAAGTGGATCGTAGCCATTCCTACAAGGAGTGCTTCCCACAAGGTAATCATTAGTTTTCTTGAGGATATCATGTCAATATTTGGTTGTCCAAGCAATATTGTTACTAACAATGCTGCCTCTTTCAAAGTTGAACCATTGATTAAGTTGTGTGAACAGTACGGAATTAAATTAGTCCATTCTACTCCTTATTATCCCGAAGGAAATGGTTTGGCAGAATATTCTAACAAGAGCCTCATAAATATCATCAAGAAATTGTTAGAAGACAACAAGAAAGCACGGGACTCAAAACTAAGATTTTCCTTATGGGATGATAGAGTTACAACAAAGAGGTCACTTGGTATTTCTCCTTTTGTAGCTTTTATATGGGTTTGAATCTATCTGTCCTACTCATCTTTCCTTTCCTATGGTAAATTTCCTCCAGGAATACTAAGGAGAACTTGATTATATGGTCAAGAGGATACAACAACTGGTAGAAGTACAACAGACTAGGGAGCAACTCTTTGACAAAGAACATGACCATCAATAGAAGATCAAGCAAGACTTTGAAAACAAGGTAAGAAAAGACTATTTCCAGTTGGGAGATCTAGTGCTCAAGTTGGATGCACCCAATCAAGACAAAGGAAAACATGGTAAATTCTAAGCCTTGTGGATTGGTCCTTTCAATATTTCTGGAGTATTTTCAAATAACACTTATAAATTGCAGAACTTGGAAGATTCTGAATTTCTTGGTGGCCCTGTCAATGGGAACTTTCTGAAGAAGTATTTTTCTTAAGCCATGAGTGGCTTTCCATTCATTGTAAATATCACTTTCTCTTTTTCATTTTTTGTTTGAATAAATGACCCCGTATCCCTAGGATAAGACACCGAAGCTACTTGTTCATGGAAGCTCAGAGGGAGCATGTCATCCCCTATGGAACCAACGTTATCACATGAAGTTGTCATGGGTCAAATTTTCTCCTTAGGTTTTAATTTTTTACCCATTATTATTTTTTAAGCTTGTTTTTATTTTCTCTTTATGGTTTTCTTAGGATATATTAAACAAATAAAAGGTTGGAACCTAGCTCACATATTTGACACACACCTATGGTTTATACCCTTGGTTCATTTTATGGTTTATATCCTTGACTTGTAACTTGATTTGATAGCTAGCACTATCAACCCCATGAATCCTCAAACCTAAAAAGTCATTCCATCCATTCATATACTTGAACCTCTCCACTCTGTCCCTTTTCCTGTTAGGAAGTCAAATCAGACCTTGTCAAGTACGCTGCCAACTCACTAGTTTTTTTGTAGTGCATCTTGGTACACTCTACCTCCTTACCATCATTCACAATTATGAAGCTGATGTCATGCGTTTTCCTTGTTTTCATCATCATTGTCATCAAAAGAGATATCATGATTTTCTCATTTATGAAGTTCTAACTGTTTATCAAATTTGAAATCTTGCTCCTAGATTTGGCGCTGCAAAAACTACTAGTCTAGACAGTGTTATGGATTATGCTACAAAACTAGATGACCGAGGTGAATTGGAGACTGAGGTGGATGCAAACAACTCCATGATTACTGAAGATCATCAATAATCAAGTTTCGTTGCCAAGGTACTTCTTGAGCCATCTGAGCTCTGTTGAATATCAATTAAATGTTTTATTTATGTTTTTGTATCACTTGGCACTGCCAACTGTGGTTTCTTCCACCTACTAACATATTTACCTCTCCTTCCACATAATTCTTATCCATTTGCATACTGACATTTTCCTCCACTGAAATTGAGTCAATTTTCTTCAGAACTTTGAATGCCCATTTATCCTCTTGGCTCATCCTGTCCACACTATGCTACAAAAACCACTGTTAAACTATGCTACTGATCCCTTGTTCCAGTGTTTCAATTTTTGTGTCAAACCAGTTCCATTTTCTATGCTCATAGCTCCAGCATTAACTTTCCTTATTCACTTTGTTATTCTATTTTTTCATCTCAAAGCCTATTTTCAGTGAAATTTTATGAGCCTTTGCCTTAGAACAAGGATGACCTTGTATGGTAGCTTGATGTTAGTCTAAAATTTGACAGTGCAGTCTCCCTACATATCATTTCTCAAAGGATTGTTTTCCCTAATTTTCAACCATCAAACCAGTCTCTTATTAGTTCAGAAGTGAATTGGAGAAAAGCCCTGCAAGACCAATTAAGGATCACCTTTCAAACTTAAAGACTTTTTCCTCTTCTTGGTTTCCTTACCTTTCATAGAATTACAATACTTGATCTCTTGCTTCTATCAATGGATACACCCCAAAAAAATAAATCTCACAAGGGTGGGAGTGTGGTTAGGACTGAACCTTCTGACATGCACCTATTTGATGTCGAGCCTATGATCAAAGAGGTTTTCCAAAGGGTTGGTTTCCTATATTTATGTCAAAAAATGCAGAGGGGACACCCTGAAGTAGCCAGGGAGTTTGCTTTAAACTTTGATGTCACTAAGACAAAGGTAGGAACACTTGAGTTGGATGTATCTAAGGCCACCATTGCAACAACCACTGAGATACCCAACACTGGTGAGAGGTGGTTCAAATATATGACTCTCAATGCATCCTTTCCTAAGGATTTCTTCAATCCATATTATCAGAAATAAATTTTGTCTAAGGGAGTGCCTAGGAGCCACTTGGTTGAGGGTTTTGATAAAATGTTGAAAATTATCCAGAGGTATTTTACATGTGAGGGAAGATTCAACATGATATACACATATAAGATTAGGATCTTGCTACACTTCACAGACAATGATTTAATGAATATCCCTTTCTATTTGTTTATAAGTATGGGAAATATGGATGATAGGGTCCAATCCAAGTCCAAGGTTATGTAAACTAGTGTTTTCCACTTTGGGTTGATCAGGATGATGGTAATGGAAGAATTGAAGAAAAGAAACCTCACTTGAGCACAATTCATTGTCTCTGCTAATATGCAGCTAGATGTATCCTTGATCCAAAAATAGGGGGCTAACTTGTTATGCTATGCAAGCACCCTCTACTTCATTAAAATAAACTTTTCAGGACATTGCTCAATGTCTTAGTTATGCAAGAGGTTTTATGTGTCAAGTTCAAGCTTCTTTTAAATCTTTATCTGTGAGGTCTTTAAAAATTTCAATATGTGTTTTAAACAAATACTCAATAAACATAACTTGTAGCAAATAAACCAGCAAACTCACAACAATAACAAGATGATAAAGGAGTTCACCCCCAACTGGGCTACATCTCCTTGAGACTCCTTCAATGGACTAGGCTCTTTGGGATTAGTTTGTCAAATATTATTTTGCAAGATTATTCTCAAATCCAATGGATTTATTGATTATACCATTGGGTTCAGAATACATAAAAACCCAAAAAATGACTAATAGAACTCTGAAAACGGATCATGGCTCATCCGGGCATGACCTCTTCTACATGTGGCCTTAAGCTTCCCTGAGCTTCCTTGTGGAAAAAACACCTGTAAAAGTCCTCAAATGCCTCTGAAACCTATCCTAATGTGTTCATATCATAAAAATTAGCCAAAAATGACTATTTAGTCACAGAAAACAGACTTGGGCTCATCTGAGCATGGCCTCCATCAATGGGGGCCCTAAGTTCCCTAGAGCTCCCTGAAACTTAAATGGTGTAAAACATGCAATAGAAGTCTCCAAATTCCTTTGAAAATAGTGCCAATGGATTTAGAACATCCAAAAACCCCTAGCTGGGCTTTTTCGGCACCTCATTTGGCCAAACAATGAAGAAGTTAGGCCTCCTGCCATTTTCCTTCTTCAATCTTGTTGTCTCTAGTTCGCCAAAACGCACCTTTGTGCGTCCAACCTAGCCCACACGTGTTTTTACGTTCTTAAACCTAGCACCGGTACATAACCGAAAAATGGGAAAAACTGTTGAACGGTTAACAGAATTAAGCCCCCTAACCGCATAGGCGTTGGGCGCATGGGTCACGTGACCTCGTTTCCCGCACAAAAAGGGCTAGGTTCCAAGAGAGAATGTGGTTGTGCCATGTATCGGGCACGTGGTTGTGGTCATTTTAAAACTCCCGCGTGAATCTTGCGCAACCATGTAGAGGTCGGGTCATATGGAAAGGTTTATGCGACCGGGGGTTGGGGCTAAGCCCCAACCCGGACGCGCCCCAACTCAACATATGTTCAAATTTAAATAGTTATAAACCCCTTTGTTTAACAAGGACCACCGTGTGGGCTAGTGGTATCCCACACATTTCCAAAGCATTGAACCTTGGGGGAGGTCTGGGGTTTGATCCCTATGGACTCCATAAACTTTTAAACAAACAATGAAATACGGTGCCACATGGAAGCCCACGCCTGGGCCACGTGGCACCAAACCATTCACCACAATGATGCCACATGTCAGCAGTCTATTCACCCACGTGTCCTGCCAACAATAACTGCCACTTCAACTGCCACCTCAGTGTACAGACATGCCATGTCAGATGTACGGACTGTACGGAATGTACATTCAACAATTTTTTTTTGCATGTTTGACGATTTGAACAGAAAGCGATATCTCACTCATTTTATGTCCATTTGAACCCGAACGAGTTGTGTTGGGTTCGTGATGACGAGGGATACACACCCGTTCATTTTGAGGCAATTCCGAGAACTTTGATTTTTGGGCTAAATTTTGACCCCTGATCCAGATTCTGATCACACCTTCCCACTGAAAGGATTTTGGACCCACAAAATCTTATGATTATCTGCTTGAGCTTCAATACTCTTCTGTTTCCAAGTTCTATCAATTGATTCTACTTGAAAAGTCTTTTTGACAATCACCTGGATACCTTGACATGCCTTGCACTGTAACTGGATATGTCCCTTAACCATTGTTCTTTGGCTGCTGCTGACCCACTTTTCTCTTTGTGCTTGGGAGACTGCCAACCTTCCCACTGAGAATCAAGTCCCTCTTGTGAACTCTTTGGCGTCAAAAAAATCCGCTCTCCAATGGCTGCAAAACTTTCCTGCGACATCTTGTCACAAACCAAGAAAACCATCAATCTTGAAAACAAATTTATACAAGACTGAAAATGATGCCAACAAAGTCTTTTTTTTCTCTTCAAGCAAACGGTCACATCTTGTACTTCATCAAAGTACATGGCGTTTTCCTTCATCTTGGTGTACTCAAAATCAACTTACAAGCCAACAAACACCATCGACTAAACATAAGTCGAAAAACATGATCGACATAACATAGTCGTCAAGACAACATCGACACAAGTTGAGACTCATTTGAAACATATCGACCTTCCCAAAATGACAAGTCAACATTCATGATATACAATCGTGTTACAATCATGAGTCATTCATGATGAACTATCACCAAGTTCATTGTTTACGCACACACAAAAACACATGCATGTGCATGACTCTTCAACTCTCCTTACAGTACAAACATAAGTTCATGAACCTGAAACATGTGGGTACATAAGAGMTGAATATGAAAAAGATATATGGCTGTAACAAGTGAGCATCATACCCCTCTTTTACACCCTCCTGACGAAGTTGTGCAACAAACAAGAATGCCTTCAAACGAATTGCATTCACATGCAACTTGCATCATACAAGTTGTACTTGTCATACTCTCAACATAAATGCATACATAAGGCTGAAATGTGCATCTACAACAGAAAAATGCAAGCCTTACTTGCTCAAGAAATCTAACCATTTCTTACCAAGCCAACTCAATGGTGACTTTTTCTGCTGAAAATCGTCTTCTTGTGAATCATCTTGACTCACATCAATGATGGAATCTCCTCTTCCATTCTTGCCAATCTCTTTATCCATCTGCTTCTTGTGTTGTGTATGAGTGGTTGGATGCAATGTCCAACATTGGTCAATGAGATGACCCCGCTTCTGACAATGAGTGCAAATCTTTTGCATCCTCTTTTCAAGTTGTCTTTGCTTGGAAAGTTTCTTGAAAATGGTCAATCTTTTCCAACATTTTGAAACATGATGGTTATATAAACCACAATATGTACATGGACTTTTTCTTCCATTTTTACATGCAAATTTATCATTTTTAACATAATCAAAAGCAACCGAATTATAGGCAGAAATATACCTTGAACATTCACCTTTATCGCCTTCTTGAGGAGGTGAATTTGAAGAGTTACAAGCTCTCCTTTGAAGACCAACAACAATGTTCTTGTCTACATGGCTGTCATAACTCTCTTTTTTCATACATTTTCATTCATCTTGAACACAAGCTTTGCATGCTTGAGGGATTGAACTTGCRACAAAAGTTCTTGAACATTCACCTTTATAGCCTTCWTGAGGAGGTGAATTTAAAGACTTACTAGCTCTCTTTTGAAGACCAACAAATATGTTCTTGTCCTCATGGCTGTCACAACTCTCTTTTTTCATACATTTGCATTCATCTTGAACACAAGCTTTGGATGCTTGAGGGATTGAACTTGCAACAAAAGTTGTTCTTGGAACTTTTTCCCTTGTCTCCTCAACTTTGGAATTTTCTCCATATTTCTATTCATATCCAAGACCACAATACTTGGGTCTCTCCTCAACAACAATAGGATCAACAATGCCTTGTGCATGCTTGCCTAACCCTTTACCTTCATATCCCATTTTTAACAATAACTTGGACCCTATTCCTCTTGTGTGATTTTCAAAAACACCAAAGCATTCATCTTGAGAGGAATTTGAAGATAAACTAACATTACATACCTCATGTTCATTTATGTACTTGGTAAGGGTTTCCTTTGCCTCCTGGAGTTGAGTCTCCATCTCATGCAACTTTTCAAGAAGTTGGTGCTTCTCCTCCTTCATGGGCATCAACTGCTCTTGAAGGTCAATGATCTCTTTTCTTTCTTCCCACAACTCTTGTACAATATCTCTCATGGTTACAAACTCCTTCAACATCTCTTTGTCAAATAACTTGGATAATGAAGATGTATGAGAACTATCAATGTTTGAAGCTTCCTCCATCCTTGCAAGATATCAAACTTCAACACAAAACTTGCACAAATACCAACAACTAAAACTATAGCTATCAATGACAATCACATGAGAAAAAAAAACTATGCTCTGATACCACCTGATCTGAAAATAGGGGGCTGACTTGTTATTCTATGCAAGCACCCTCTACTTCATTAAACTAAACTTTTCAGGACCTTGCTCAATGTCTTAGTTATGAAAGAGGTTTTATGTGTCAAGTTCAAGCTTCTTTTAAATGTTTATGTGTGAGGTATTTAAAAAGTTCAATATGTTTTTTAAACAAATACTCAATAAACATAGCTTGCAGCAAATAAACCAGCAAACTCACAACAATAACAAGATGATAAAGGAGTTCACCCCCAACTGGGCTACATCTCCTTGAGCCTCCTTCAATGGACTATGCTCTCTGGGATTAGTTTGTCAAATATTATTTTACAAGCTGCTTCTCAACTCCAATGGATTTACTGATTGTACCATTGGGTTTAGAATACATAAAAACCCCAAAAATGACTAATAGAACTCTGAAAACGGATCATGGCTCATTCGGGCATGACCTCTTCTACATGTGGCCTTGAGCTTCCTTGAGATTACTTGTGGAAAAAACACCTGTAAAAGTCCTCAAATGCCTTTGAAACCTATCCTAATGTGTTCAGAGCATAACAATTAGCCAAAAATGACTATTCAGTCACAAAAAACAGACTTGGGCTCATTTGAGCATGGCCTCCATCAATGGGGGCCCTAAGCTCCCTAGAGCTCCCTGAAACTTCAATGGTGTAAAACCTGCAATAGAAGTCTCCAAATTCCTTTTAAAATAGTGCCAATGGATTTAGAACATCCAAAAACCCCTAGCTGGGCTTTTTCGGCACCTCATTTGGCCAAAAAATGAAGAAGTTAGGCCTCCTTCCATTTTCCTCCTTCAAGCTTGTTGTCTCTGGTTCGCGAAAACGCACCTCTGTGCGTCCAACCTAGCCCACGCGTTTTTTTACATGCTTAAACCTAGCACCGGAACATAACTGCAAAATGAACAAAACTATCGAACGGTTAACGGAATTAATCCCCCTAACCGCATAGGTGTTGGACGCATGGGTCATGTGACCTCGTTTCCCGCACAAAAAGGGCTAGGTTCCAAGAGCGAATGTGGTTGTACCACGTATCGGGTGTGTGGTTGTGGTCATTTTAAAACTCCCGCATGAATCCTGCGCAACCATGTAGAGGTTGGGTCATATGGCAAGGTTTATGTGACCGGGGGCTGGGGCTAAGCCCCAGCCCAGACGCGCCCCAACTCAACATATTTTCAAATTTAAATAGTTATAAACCCCTTTGTTTAACAAGGACCACCATGTGGGCTAGTGGTAGCCCACACATTGCCAAAGCGTTGAACCTTGGGGGAGGTCCGGGGTTCGATCCCCACGAACTCCATAAACTTTTAAACAAACAATGAAATATGGTGCCACGTGGCAGCGCACGCCTAGGCCACGTGGCACCAAACCATTCACCACAATGATGCCACGTGGCAGCGCACGCCTGGGCCACGTGGCACCAAACCATTCACCACAATGATGCCACGTGTTAGCAGTCTATTCGTCCATGTGTCCTACCAACAATCCCTGCCACGTCAAATGACACCTCAGCATACGAACATGCCACGTCAAATGTACGGCCTCTGCCACATCAATTGTACAGACTGTACAAACTATACAATCAGTAATTGTTTTTTGCATGTTTGACGATTTGAACAGAACGCGATATCTCACTCATCCGACCTCTGTTTGAACCTAAACGAGTTGCGTTGGGTTCGTGACAATGAGGGCTATGCACCCGTTCGTTTTGAGGTAATTCCGAGAACTTTGATTTTTGGGATAAATTTTGACCCCTGATCCAGATTCTGATCAATCCTCCACCCCTCAATCCAGGGTGGAGATCCCTTTTCCAGCTAGTATTGTTTCCCAAGAAGAAACAAGAAAAAATATAAAGAGAAAACCTATTGCCCAAGACAATGAATTTCCTAAGGAAATTGAAGAAGAAGAGATGGAAGTTCATCACTCCCCACAAAGGGAATTTTCACCACAACCTGCACTTGAACTAGATGAAGTTCCCTCATCAGCCAAAGAAACAACCAAAAAGGGAAGAGAATTTCATTTTCCTTCACCTATTGCAGTAGACGAGACAAGAGTCAAGAGGCCTTTCACTAGATCATCATCCTACAAGGAATATGCTGAAACAAAAGTCATAACCAAAGCTTCTGTTACAAAGAAAGACAAAGGTAAGGGTGAAGCTACTGAGAATCCTATTGAGGTCATGACCAAAGCTTATGTTCAGAAGAAATACAAAGGTAAGGGTGAAGCTACTAAGAATCCTATTGAAGTTATAAACATCAACACTCCCCTTGATAATCACACCTTCACGATATTGATCAGACAACTCAGGATGCTAGAAAGGAAGTTTCCCAGTTAAAGGAACAAAGATTGAATGAGAGGAGGAATATGAAATAAATCATGGACATGTACAATGAAACCCTTAATCTGGCTAGGTTTACAACAAGAATATTCTTGCCTCTCCATAGACAACTACAAACTTTGTACATGAAAAACAAAAGCATACAGTCCCAAAACAAAAAGATGAAAGAAGAATTACATCCCTTCAAGGATGATCTAGCCCATATCAATTTAAATGATCTAGCCCAAGTTGCAGTAGAAAGAAGTGCCCCTGCAAAAGAACAAAATGTTTCTACAACAGAGGGAAGTTCTCTTGCAACAAGAAGGAGTGCCATATTGAAAAGATGAAATGGAAAGGATGACAGATCCACTTTTGATGATAATCAATTTTTGCAAGATTGAGGTGTTGAGGGAGGTATTATGATTTCACCTACTGCAGGAATCTAGAGGCTCATACTCCATCTACTAAGACTTTTTGATTTTTTGAAGTTATTTTCATGCCATAGAAAAAACACAGATATTTCGTAGCACCTGGCATTATGAAATCATCCACATGGACTGTTCTGCAGATGCACTACAAAAAGCGTTGCAGAATCACCTAGGCAAACAAAAGGTAGCAGTTCACTACAAAAAGTTGTTGCTAAACAATTTATAGATGGGCACTACGAAATATGCTACCAAATGCGCTACAAAATCAACTGCAGAATGATTTTACAGAGGCATACACTACAAAAACTGCTACTAGTTGTGCTACCGAAAGATGCTACGAACTGGCTGTTACAGTCAACAATTTTGAATTCATTGCCTCATCTTAGCTTTGATGATGTGGAGGGAACCAAGGATCAACAGATGGCATATGGAGCTTAGCACAAAGGCTTGGAGGAAACATGGCACTGAAGGAGATGCACCCAAACAACAACAAATCATGTCATTTATATCTTGTTAGAATTGTTGCCAACAACCTCCTTAATTCTAGCAGTCTGTTAGATCCACTTGTACAGATGTTAGTGTTGGTTAACTATCTTACTTAATCTTCTATTATGTCTGATTTTATCGACCGAGGGTTCATGTCTTTCCGGGTTTCCAACAAAGCTTCTAAAACTATTGGCCCTCCTGGTAAACCAGAAGGCAACACAACACATAGAATGCACTGTGCAGTCTCACCCGATATAGCTTTAATGGGTGGATATAAGACTTATGTTTTTACATACTAGGATTGAGTGTGAGATATGAGAACTGAATATTGAACCATTATTATAACTTGTAAATGCAATATACTGTCATTTGCGAACACAAAGGAAATATAACAAATCATTCATTAAGAATACTACTAACTACTAAAGACAATAAAGATATGCATGCATTCATCACATAACACAGATGTTACCATGGTTCTCCTCCTCCTGGGCTACATCCAAAAATATCTCTCTCTTCGCTCTTATTGTTGGACACACCTACCACACTTAGAGGGGGGGTGAATGAGTGTGGGGCTCTTTTTCCCAAAACTTCCCTCTTGCACAAAAACTCATCAATTAGCATTCAACATTTATTCATTACCCATTGTTGTCATTTATAACCA
>ML781392.1:111186-138019 GCA_009831015.1 Picea engelmannii | reverse complement strand
ATCGATCCATCTTCATCATGTATCAATGACAACTCATTGATCCATCTTCATCTATGCATTCTCATCAAGGACACTACATATTATATTACATAAATCATCAGTCAATCAATCCTTTGACATCAATCAATCACTTGACATCAATACATGACATCAATAAATCAAACCATTGGCATCAATGACAACATGATCCAACACTTTAATTATAATATTTTTGTCTCTACAACGTCACGCGCTTTACAATCCTTCACACTTGGATAAGATCTATATGAGGCAGACTAGATCACACCAGGATCCTCAGCCTATGATCCAACCCTCGAGATATACCCTCCTTCATTCTTCCTATCTCAATAGATTATGCAAAATAGATCATACCACAAAACACATTACATATCGCATTGACTCATACATAACTACAAACTCAATAATACTCCAAACTGGCTCCTTAACATCCCTAACCCCCTATGATACCTAAGTATTGATATTTATATGCTCTCTGGCTCTTCATCCATTATAATACATTACCAAAACCCTAACACTATAGTCGTTAGGTCTTCTCTACATGCACACGTGTTGTTCTTCCTTTCAACTGCTTCTTTATTTCCCAAAATCACCTTTCTTTTCCGCTTCACCTTGCTTCCAACAAGCCCCCAACACTGACATGTGGCTCGTCCGGAGACACCTAACATTTTTTTTCTTCCTCGATATCCTTGGTGATCACCTGGAACGTTTCCTTGAGCTCTGCTTCCTGTGTCTACGCCTGCACAATCTTCTCCTTGAGTGTGTGCATTATGTGAACTACAACTTCATCACTGATCAATTCCGCACACTCTGACTGGGTTTGTGCTATATGTGTCTTGGCTTCCTCTACCTATTCCAGGAATTATGCTACCCATTCTTGAAATGGTTCCATTTGAGCCTAACTCTTTGTCTTCTGTGTTTGTGCATTGCTCAGTTCTGCCTACAATTACTTCATGTCCTGCACCCCTTTGATGCACTCCGTGATGGACATTGTCTTCTGCCTCTGCTTGAGGTATTGGATATATAATCTTATCCTTTCTTCCTCATTGTCCCACTTCTTTATTTTCTGGTCCTCCTCTAGCTTTGTCCAAAGCTGTGCTTCATTCTCGAACAAGTCAGTTGTTGTGCTAACCTGTCGCTCTATCTCCTGTAGCTGTTCTACTGCTTCCTACTTCCTTTGCCCCTTCACTACTAGTGGAGTAGTGGGTGTGAGATGCTCTCTGAGACTCTCAACCTCCTTCTGATATTGATCGATTGCATGCACAATTTGATCAATCTTTTCTACTACTGTGATTCCATCCATCTGCGCAGGCTTCAATATCTTCTCGTATGTTCCTGCAAATTTCTGCTCCAATCCATTCCTACACTCCTTTTCCTCTTGGTTCTCGAACTTAGATTACTCCCATATTATTTCTAGTGCATCCCGCTTCTCTGTTGCTTATTGAAATTCGACTAAGTTTTGTGTGCGCGAGACTGTACCTTGTGGTTTACGCTAACCTGCAACTTGTGTAGTGCCCTGGATGGCATCCGGGTCAACACTAGTTGGATTTGGCTTAAGTCCTTCAGGGGTGTCTTCCCCATGATCTCATCCATGCGCAACATATTGGGTGTGATGTAGAATGTTGCGTTCAGCTGCAGTATTGTATGGACTGGATATCATTCTTATTCTTCCACTCTTTCCTCTATTTGTGGTGTTGATGGTTTTGTTCCCCTACTGCTGCATGCTCTCTGTATTTCCCCAATTTTCTTGAGGAACTGTCGCATATCTTCCATATCCTCTTGAATCCTATCCCTGTGGTGTGAAACATTGTTAAATTCCTCGACTAGATAATCCTAGACCATTCGAGCTATCATTTGTCCATTGTTGTCCATGATCGTATACTCTGACGATGTTATTTGTGCCTTCATTTTCTTGCGCACTCCTCCTATCTGTGTGGCTAGCATATTATTCCCACATGGTTCCTTTGGGTTGGGATTTGTTGTGGTCCCCTGCGCTGCCTCAGACTACTTCTATTGTTCTTTGGCCAAATGCATTTTATTCTTCTTCCCCTTCTGGGTTCCTGTCTTGGTTGTGCCTTCGTCTGTATTCTTTGTCTTTGTTTGGCCCGTCCTTCATTTATTAGGCAATAGGACTTCTTGAGGCTATGTTTCTCCCTGCCCTACCTCTTCTTCTGCTGCCCTTTCCAGAAATTCTTGGGTGAGGATTGGAATCTTCCACTCGTCGTTTCAATCTTTGATGACCATGTCAATCTCACCCTCTGTGATACAATAGCGCATTTGTAGCCACTGTTTATTGGGATCCTTCCATGCCTATATCCACATCGTGTGGCATGTGTCCTTGAAGTTGGAGATATCCCTATACCGCGCAACAGTCTCTGGTGTGATCCTCCACATGTTGGAGATGGATTCCTGCAGGTCGCATAGGTATCCTTCAAATATGGAACCATTCATCCTTTTATGCTTAGCATCCGACGTGGATTTCATTAGTAAGTATCTTGCTCCCTGGTTTGGCTTGGGTCTGGTACAAAAAGTTACATACATTGCTTCTCTCTATCCCATAAAGGCTATTAACATGATTAGCCATGAATAATGAAACTTGGTTCCTAGATCTTTTGTATCCTTGCAGTCATCTAGGAATAAGTTCAAGAGATACGGTGCCCAGCTCACTGTGGTGTTGTCGATGCATTGGGTTGCAACTACAACAACCCCAGCTGGAACTTCCTCTCTGCGACATTTTCTCAGTAGCTTACAGGCTAAGATTTTTTTTCCCATTTGTGTGGAGACATCATTGATCCTTTTGTGAATAATTCCTCGTGTCCCCCTGTCGGTGTCATACTTCTTATTCATCTCTTCTTCTAGTGCTTTATCCTTGGGTTTGTCATCCAAAAACTGTGTTGGATCCATGGCCTGGGATGAAAATCCTGTTATGTTTGGAATAAGCTTTGTGTCTATCGAGACGAGCTTGTACAACCATATGTCTCCACCATGTGTGAATGCTAACAGTTGTTTGATGCACACACCTACATACTGACCTTTGCCAAAATGTGGTAGATCCAACAGACCTAAAATTCATGTTTTCTCTAACCCTGTTTCCCAATGGAGTGGTTGATCAATCAGTTCCCCAACCGAATTTACGCCCACCATCTCCATGTACACTCTCTTTGCAAATTCTAGAAACTTGTCTGCGTCTATTACATCATGGTATGAGTATTTTATCTTGTCAATATGACCCAACAAGTATTATCCCACTCGTATCCCATATGGTATATGTGGTAGGACGAGGGTTGCAATGAGTTGTTTGCGAGGTGACATAGGTACTTGCTGCTTGTCTTTCTTCAATGGGGGTGGCTGGCTCAAAGTTCCAACAAATCCCTATTGTGTTTCAGAGTACCATTCTATCCAACCTGTGACATCTTCTACCATTCCTTCCAGTGGGTGGTATGATATGGTTGTTTGAGACTCATCTGGATCAATTGGTTCTTCCTATTTCGTCGTTGTTCCATTGGCTTTTAGAGCTTCTTTAGTGTTCTTTGGTTGTGCCTCCTTCAGAGATTTTGCATCCTGGTTCTGCTGCTCTTGTACCTTTGTTGGTCTATCTATATTCGTTCCCTCTAGTGCTGTTTGTTGGGATTATTCCACTATAGGTGTATGGTTCATCGGTGGTGTGTCTAGGGATGGGATTTCGTCGACATTAACGATCTCCGACGGTTGTTGTTCACTTTCTTCCAACTATACCTGTGACCTGTTTTTAACTCTGGTTGGTCTAGCACTATGTCTTATTTCTGCTTACTTTGGTGGTGTCATGGTGGTGACTGCCAAATGTTTGCTGAGTTTGGATGGCCTTTGTGACCTTTGTGAACTCAGCTCTGTGCTCCTTAACTTCTATCTCTCTCTGTCTTCTCTCATTTCGCAAATGGACTCTTTGTTCCCACGTCCATGTGTTGTATGGGCTTCCCATGAAGCTTGTTCAGGATGTTTCCTTAATTGTGGGTTCAATGCACTTTCGGTTATTTCGTACTTTCCATTACTTTTCCTTGCCATATCTAGTTGGCGCGATTAATGTGGTGTCCCATCGATCCTTTCCATCCTTTAATTATCCTAATGTCGTCATGTTGTACTTCTTTTTCCATCTTTTTGTTTTCCCACTTATTTCCCTTTTTATGTGGCCGTTGTAATTCTCCTCTCCGATTTTGTATTCCTAAGTGTGCATCTTCTTTCGGTGCACTTTTCATCTATTGGCACTTTTTAACATTTTTTTTTTTACATCTTCAGTCGGCTCCCATTGATCATCCCTCTAAGTTATTCACTTGATAAATATCTTAGTTATACATCTCCTCCATCTGTGACATATTTTACTTCATATGGTCCTAGCCAATGCATTCTTAGATTTCCTGGGTGCTGAACCGATTTGATGTCATACATCAATATTGGATCTCCTTAATTGAAAGTTTTCTTCTTTATGTGTCTATCATGCCAAGCTTTGTCCCTTTCTTTTTGAACTTGTTGGTGAAATCCTTCTAAGATTCAATCTTCCTCCATGTTCATTAGTGGGTTCAATCTCTCCTGTACTGTGACTCATTATGTCATTTGTGTAATTTATTCTACGTGCAGGCTTGGTACTAAGAATTCTAATGGCACCACTACTTCTTGTCCATAGACCAGTTTGAATGGCATGTGCCCTGTCAAATGTTTGCATGTACTCCTGTATTCCCATAATACTACTGGTAATTTGAGGTCCCAGTCGTCTCTATTGACGTTACAGATCTTTGTTAGCGCATTCTCCAGTATTTTGTTAAATGCTTCCACTATGCCATTTTCCCATGGGTGATATGGCGTTCTCTTCTGATGATGGATTTCCAACTCTCCAGTCATAGCATTGATGGTTTTTTTTATGAAGTGCATGCCTTGGTCACTCATCAAAACTCTTGGACACCCAAATCGAGTGATTACTTGATCAAATAATAAGTGTGCTATTGTTTCTGCACTGCAATCATTTACTGGTGCAACTTCCACCCATATTGTTAGGTATTCCATCACAGTGATAATGTACCTAGCTCTTTCTCTTTTTTCTGGTGGGTTGATTGGTCCCACAAATTCTATTTCCCACTTGTCAAATGCTTGTAATGTTACTTGTGGTTATAATGGAATCTCATCCCTTTTGTTGGATTTACCTACCCTTTGACAAACATTTCATCTTTGACAGTACTCCTTCGAGTCATTGTGAATTGTCGGCTACCATAGTCCTGCGTGCAATACCTTTTGCATGGTAGATTTTCCTGTATAATGTCCTCCTATGATCCCCTCGTGGGCTTCTGCTAACACTCTTGGTCTTTCGTGTTATAACACGTATCTGTGCAAGATTTTTTTTGTGCCCATTTTGTATAAGTGTCCCACGACCAGTTGATAGTCTACGACACAGTACCTGTACTCAAGTACTGAATGATATCTGTGAAGTATTCATCGACGATCTGGATTGAGAAAAACTGTGCATCTAGAAATTTTTCTTCTAAGTTCACAGGTTCTTATCCATTTTTGAATCTTGATAGGTGGTCAGGTCCTGCATTCAGTTTTCCTGGCTTGAATATTACTTAAAAGTCAAATTCTTGAAATAACAGTAACCATCATTCGATTCTCCTCCCCAACACTAGATTTTTGACTAGGTATTTCAAGGCTAAGTGATCTGTGAACATCTTAAAGTGTTTTCCCAATAAATAATGTTTGAATTTATGTAGTGCGTAGAACATATCTAGGCCTTCTCGCTCTATAGTGTTGTAATTTTGTTCTGATTTTGATATCTTTCTTCTCGCAAAGGCTATGGGGTGATCCAAATCCCCCTCTCCTGGTTGTGCCAAGACAACTCCAAGGGATATAGCTGATGTATCTACATGGGCGTGGAATGTCTTCTCCCAGTCTGGAAATACTAATATTGGTGCGGTGACCATCTTTTGCTTCAAGGTATCTAGACCGTGTTGACACTCGTCATTCCACTGAAAATTTGTATCCTTTCTTAACATATTTTGCATTGGTGCAATAATCTTTGCATACCTTTTGATAAATTTCTGGTAGTATCCTATGTCCCAATGTCACTCATAGCTGGCAGACTGTTTTTGGTGCTGGTAAGTTAACAATTACTGCGATCTTTGTAGGATCTACGAGTAACCCTTGTTTGCATACTATATGGCCCAATAGTATTCCAAACAGTGTTCTGAATATGCATTTCTTTATGTTCAGTGATATCTGGCACTTCTTGCATCTTTCTAACTTTAGTCGTAAGACTTCTACATGTTTTTTCAACAAACTATAGACTGTCCAATCATCCAAGTATACTTCTAGAAACTGGTGGATGAATTCCTTGAACACAAAAATGACTACTCTGGAAAATATTGTTGGCACATTCTTCAGTCCAAATGGCATGACTATGTATTTGTAGGATCCCCATTTTTTCGCAAACATGGTCTTGTATCTGTCTTCTTGTGCTATCTTGATCTGGTGGTAGCTTGAGAATCCATCAGTGAATGAGTAAGATTCATGTCCTCCTATGTTCTCTAGCACTTCATCCATGAAAGGTGTATGGAATGGGTCATGTAGGCATGCATCATTCAACTTCCTCAAGTCGACACATATTCTTATTCCTCCTTGTTTTTTGTCCTGTACTACCATCAGGCTTATCCATTCTGATTCTTTGATCGGTTCTATGATTACGTCTTTGAGCATCTTGTTGATATCAACTTTGACATTCTGCTTATATATTGGGTTCAATCTGTATGGTCGTTTTCTGATCAGTCTCACTTCAGGTCTGAGTGGTATATTCATTTCTCCTAGCTCTCCAACTATACCCTTCATATCTATAAATGTTATGGGAAACAATTCGTTGTATGCACACAATAGATCTATTATGCTTTCCACTATTTTCTCATCCCAGTAGTCTCCAATGCTGGCCATTTTGGGATGCTCCGCTGTCCCAATGTTTAATTTCTTTACTTTGAATGACACCACAATAAATTTTGATTCTATAGGTCGTCCTTCCACTTCTATTTCTCCTTCTCCTTCTTCGATCTAAATATCACGTGGGTCATCTTCACTTGGTGCTTCCTCTTTCACATGGTAACATGAAAACAATTCCTTAACTGTCTGTTTGTTCCACTGTTGTTCTTCTATGATAAGTTCTACTTCTGGTTCTTTGATGAATATCACTCCTCTTATATTTTTAAGAGTTGTGTCTATGTTGGGGTTCTCATGATCGAATGAGAAAGTGGCTGTAAAATTTTGTTTCAATGTCGTCCAGGTCACAGTTCCTTTGCGAAATTCCTGGTCTGTATACCAGTTCGATGGTATGCCCTCTAGGGTGTGTATAAAATTATGAGGCCATTCCTCCAGGGGTGTCATTTTCCACAGTGTTTTGCAGTCCTCCAAGTGTTCCGCTGGTGCCCCTTATCCATCATAATTGTGTTTCTTGTTGTTTTTTTGTGCTGTGATGAACCTTATGCGTAGTAACCACTTACATTGGTACCAATCTATGATTGGCTCTTTATGTGCACCCCACCATCTTGTAGGTGTGGCCTTGAGTGATAGATCAAGTGATAACAGTCTCTGATTCCCTAAAACTTCGTCTTCATACTGTGCCAAGAATGTTTCCAAATAGTTTATTCTATGGAAACTGGGTGGTTCTCTTATTTCTGTGCCTACCCATCTTACTGCATGGTCTATTCTTGCACATATTCTCCTGAATACTTTGTGTAATCATTTTTTCCAGTTTTCTAAACTAGTGTCTGATTCTGTTGCACATGAAGTAATGCTCTGCCAACTAAGTATCCCATCTACAATTGGGTTTACGTAATCCTTATCGCCCATAGTTGTTCTATACAATTGAATGATTTCCTCTAAGTCTAGGAAAGTAGGTTCTACAAACCTCTCCCCTTCCAATGGATTTAAAGGCACGATGACCCTGTATTCTCCTGATTCAAATGTCATTTTCCTGGTCTTTAAGTTGATTATGGCCTGGTTTTCAAACGCTCAGTCCAAACCATGCAATGCTGGGTATGGTGTTGTTCGGTCCACTATTTCAATGACTTCAAAATCTGCTTTAGTGCACACTCCATCTAGGTCTACTGTTACTCCTTTCAGTCTACCGATTGGTAGGACTCTGTGTCAGTTTACCAGTTTCAATTGAACAGGTGAATATCCTAATGTGTGCTCTCCCATGGATTTCCATGTATTCTTTGGTAATACATTGACCTCAGATCCCAGATCCAGTATGATGTCTCCCATGTTGAAGTCTCCAATGTTGGTATTTAGTTTGAACTCCCTACTTGTTCTTCTCCTTGTATGTAGGTGGTTGACTGTTTTTGGTTCTAGTTTACCTTCTGTCTCCATACTACATTTCTCTAGTATGTTTTGCAATATTTTCATAGATGATGGATCATTTAATACCTTTACACATGATTGCAAAAAGACTTTGATTGTACTTACTTGTCCCATGGAATGTATCTCATTGGTATGATCTAATAACATAGGCATTTCATATTTTGGTGCTTCCTTGCTTTGCTGCATAGTTAAATTCATTGCAATGTCCTCCTTTTGAAATTCTTGTTATGGTTTCTTAAATATCTCCTTCTCTTTCTACGTGTCGATCTGCTTCCTTGGTTGGACGTTATTTTTCACCCATTGATTTTGTGCTGCCTAATGTTGGACTACGTAGTTTCCTTTTTTAGGTCCTCCGCGAGTAACTATGTTGATATTCCGTCCTTCATCACTTCCTTCAACTAAGATCCACTGAACATTCTGGTTGTTCTGGTTCCTCTTTTCCTAGATATTGACTAATAGTGTCAGACATTCCTTTGTATCATTGTATGATGTGCGACAATACATACAAGTTGTTGGTGGAAGCGAACATACTCTTGCATAATGTCCTGGTTGTTGACAATTGTGACATACCACTGGTCCTCTACCTTGTTTGAAACCTCCTCTCGCTCGTCCTCCACATCTATAGCATGTTCGATCTCCTCTCAGTGCGTTATACTGAGGCGTTTGGTTATACCGCACGGTATTGTACTGAGCCTGTCGCACTGTACTACAGTTTCATGTTTTTATATGGTTGTTGCACGATATTATACTTCTGTTCCGTAGTGTTGTATGGAGCTGGGACTTGATTAAACTGTGGTGCGGATTTCCCAGTCATCATTTCTACCTGCACTCTATATGTATCTGATGTCCTTTCTCGCATTAACCCCATCATTCTAAAATCTTTGTCGTCATGGCCTACTGACTTGCAAAAGGTGCAATATGAACTCTTTGGGACTATATGGTATTTTTGCATCATCGTGCAATGATATGGATCATGACCCGGTTTCTTGTAGATTTCGCACCATTGTACTCCTGTTGCTAATGTATTTGGAATTCTATCTTCCATATACTGCGTGAATTTTGGGCATTCATTCTTGTGGTGTCCTTCCGTCCTTCATGTGGTACACCAAACAGATTCTCGTTTATCCTTATTCTTATTCTAGTTGAGTTGGAACGTTAAGTTCTTCAAATCCTCCTTTAGTTCTTCGATAGATGGATTTGTCTGCTGATACTGGTTTTATTCCAGTTGTAGGGCTTCCTGTAGAGACTCTGCCTGCGTTTGGAACTTTTGTTGTTGCAATGGATATTTTAAGTGTGGAAGTAGTGAATTGACAAACAAGTTTCGATGTTGCATATCGGTTATGAGATATTTCAATTTTCCTTTTAAATGCTTGAATCATTGGTCAATCTCCCAAACATATTCTCCTGGTTTCTGTCAAATCTCTATCATCTCATTCATATATTGATCCTCTGATCTCGGCTTCTAGAACTCATTTATCAGTAACTTCTTGATGCCTGTAAGTGTCCTCATCGTCCCAGGTAAACTATCTTCGTCTAAACTCATGTACCAGTCTAGGGAACCATCTCTTAGCGTAATATATAACTACACAAGTTTGGTATATTCATCAGTGATATGTTTTTCTTCCCAACTATTTGCACAAATGAACAAGTGTTTCTCAGGGTCTTCTGCTGCTTCTCCTCAAAATTCTGGTAACCCGATGGTAGGATCGTGTCCTGCCATTTTGAACGTTGAACTACTACCTCCGCGTGGTGTAGATACCTGACTAGTTCTTCCTGAACTGGCTCCTCCAATTGTTGTTCTTTGTGTATATGTACTTCCTGCTGTCTGACTGCTTCTGAACTTTGGTTGTCTAAACGATGGTGTTCTCTTTGGTGTATTAGTCACACATGGGTTTATGGGTTCCACACTAACATTAATATGGATAGGATTGTTGCCTTCTCTTCCCATTCTTTGACCTCTTGTCTTCCTCTCATATGTTGCGCACATGATTTCCTCAATCTTCTCCACAGCCCGAAGATCCTCTACCTCTTCCTCATCACTCTCCAAGCCTCCCCTCGTGGCTACGACTCTTGTCTTGGTATTCATCTTGTATTGGTAGGGTACTTCGCTACGCATCTTCCCAGTTGTCTCCATGATCTTCTTCATATGTTCGCCATCCATCATGATTGGGTCCAAGGGTTCCTCCTTATTTCACTTATCCCCTCCTTCCATTTCTCCTCTTTCTGTCAGTGCTTCCCCCCTTCCCACATGCACGCAAGGGAATTTAGTTGTTTGATTCCATAGTCATTACACCTTTGTTGTATAACTGCAGTATCTTAATATAAGTATACAATGATCTAATGTACCTTCCTCGAGGTCCTCATAGAAACTCTTTCTCCAATGTTCTATACGACTTCATTGTGTCTACTACAAACTCTGTTATAAAACTTGCCACAACATTGTCAAGCCAAAAATCTATTGCACGGGTGAATTTGTTGTTCACCTGTTGTAGCTGCTCAATTTTTACTGGATTCTACTCTAATTGTCGAACTCGGTTCGTTGTGTGGTTATCCTTCAACCTTAGTATCCACTCCTACAATAAATGTGGGAAATAACAGAAAAAGACTTCATGCAAATCAGTAAACATGTATTTCTCAAGATATTTCAGGGGTGTTACTCTAGGGTTTTTGTTATATTTTTGTGAAAACTCCAACTCTTTGGTTCTTAGCCAAGTTCCGATCTCTTCTTTTATGGGATTCCACGTTCTCAACATTCCCTTCTAATGGCTCATTACTCTCTACCATAATATTCTCTTGATCTGCCTCTGACAGGTCTTCAACTTATCTCATCTACTCAATCCTCTCTTGTTCCTACCAATGAAAACATAACCATTTTTTGGTTAACTATATTACTTAATCTTCTATTTTGTCTAAGTTTATTGACCTAGGGTTCATGTCTATCCAAGTTTCCAACAAATCCTCTAAAACTATTGGGCCTCCTGGTAAACCGAAAGGCAAAAAACACACAGAATGCACTGTGCAGTCTCACTCGAGATAGCTTTAATGGGTGGTTGTAAGACTCAGGTGTTTATAGCCTATGATTGAGTGTGAGATATGAGAACTGAATATTGAACCATTCTTATAACTTGTAAATGAAATATACTTTCAGTTGCGAACACACAGGAAATATAACAACTCATTCATTAAGCATACTACTATCTACTAAAGACAATAAATATATGCATGGATTCATCACATAACACAAATGTTACCGTGGTTCACCCCCTCCTGGTCTATGTCCAAAAATATCTGGCTCTTGACTCTTTTATTATAGTATTTTTGTCTCTATAGTGCCATGCGCTTTGCAATCCTTCACACTTGGATAAGATCTATATGAGGTCGACTAGATCGCACTAGGGTCCTCAGCCTGCGATCCAACCCTCGAGATATACCCTCCTCCGTTCTTCCTATATCAACATATTATGCAAAATAGATCATACCACTAAAAACATTACATATCGCATCGACTCATACATAACTAGAAAGTCAATAATACTCTGAACCGACTCCTTAACATACCAAACCCCCTATGATACCTAGGTATCGATATTTATATGTTCTTTGGATCTTCAGTCGTTACAATACATTACCAAAACCCTAAACCTACCGTCGTTAGGTCTTCTCTGCATGCGTGCGTGTTGTTCTTCCTTCTAGTTGTCGCTTTCCTTGTGCATGCTTTGTTTCCCAAAATCGCCTTCTTTTTCCACTTCACCCTGCTTCCAACAGTTAGATTAATATATTTTTGTGGAGAATCCTAGGATAGAAAGTCCATCTCGCAACTCAAGATGTTTTCTATTTTTTTGGTTATAAATACATCATATGAATGTTATGTTGGGTTCGAATGGTTGAGCATAGCTCCCTATTTTGTAATATTTTGACTAAACAAAGTTGTTCTCTGGTTATGTATGATATCTGAGATATTTTGATTAATAGAAGTCAACCTCTTTTTCATTATCTTGTTTCCTCTTACTATGAATTCTCGTTATTGGATGATCCTTATGAGATGTCATAGTTGTATTATAATGGATGTTTGATTTTGATGTTGCTGTGAATGTTTTCAGTGTTTTAAATTTAGTTCAAGAAGTTCTTGTGACTGACTTTTTCTTTACCTAGCTTCTAGAAGGCCTGATGCTTATAGAATACCTATCCACCTTTCTCATCAAGTCTTCCATGTACTCACTTTTAACCTTTAAACACTAACTAAAGTTAACCAAAACCTCATTTTCTTATGCATACTAGCCCAATTTTTCTAAGTTGAAACACTACTATGCTGAGTTTTGTCCATTTGATCTTTTATCACTAATCTGCATTTACAAACCTTTTTGATGGGTGATGGGCTTATCCTCTTGTAATCTGAGGATGACTCTCAGTGCTAACAATCAACACAAAAATCTGAGATGCACCAAAACCCATGTATTATGGTAAGTGTACCATAGTAGAAAGAAAAGAAAGAAAACACAAGAAAAAGTAGAAAAAGAAAGAAAATCCATAAAAAGGTAGTGATAGGAGAAAGAAAAATACTGAGTGAAATCCGAAGGTATCATAACTTGTGCATATGGAATGATCATCTCACACAAAGTGAACATTGTGCCAAGTTCAATGAGAAGATACAGATAGGATTGTCTGGCATGAAAATAACATTAAATACAATTAGGCATGGAAAAGACAACTGGACGACCGATGTGATGAGTAATAAAACACTGTATAATAAGTAAATTTGAAAATCCACCAGAAATCACTACCTATTGATGGTATGAGGGTGAAATAACCTAAAGGATTGTGTAGTTAATATGAAATGATGGAAAAATGCATTAACTCCCATGGTTGATGGTATGAGTTTGTTAACACAGGATTGGATGACTATGGTCAACATGAAAAAGTAGAACCAACTCTTGCATACCACTGTGGGAAAATCAGAACAACCCAACGAGAACAGAGTCGAGCTATAGCTAGAAGAGGTGGCATACAGTGGAATTTCAGAAAGATATCACTCTAGAATAATTGAGAATGATCCACTAACAATACCTTTGGTCCCCCTAGGGATGATTAGGGAAGGAGATATGTTGGGAAATCCTAACAACCTGAAGTTTATGGACTAGGATGTTATCGATGAAAACCAGTTTGGGAGATGACTAGAAACCAATACTCATATGTTGAGCGCATACTAGATGTAGGGACTCACATCATTTCCAACATAAAGTTACACAAAGATCGTCCTAGATACAGTATCTGGTTCGGGGGTTATGAATGCTTCATGACAGTAAAATAGAATGAAATGGATTAGGATCCCACTGAAAGAGAGGTTTCCCTAAAATTGGCCTCGTATACGACGTCCAAATTAAACCTGAAGAATTTACCAAAGGCCATACATGAAAAGGAGGATGGTGTAGTCCTAGAACAACCTTATCAACGTATCACCAGAGACTATGATTACATGATGAGGAGGCTTAACCATTATTTTTTCTCCAAGAAGAAATGTTGCCTCCCTAGGAAACATGACCCATGATGTTGTCATCTGGACTTAGGTCGTCATCAGGAGGGAAGAGGTCTTCAAGAGGGGAAAGGATGACACTCTAAGGAATATTGCAAAGAAGCATCAAGACCCGAAGGAACAAGCCTGACTAGAAGTCAGAAGCATTGCAGAAAAGACCCAAGAAACAATCCAAAAGGTAACTGAAACATGGTCAACAAGAGTTGCGGAGTGGAAGAATATACAATAGGCCTGAGTGGCTTGGGACAAGCCATAGGTGATTGTTGGGGGCTTGTTGGACATGAAGTTTTGAATATAATTTTGGAGAAAAACCTAAGTATGAAGAAAGGGCGCAAAAGGAAGAAAGGGTGTAGAAGGAGGAAATCATGCAGAAGGAAGGAAGCACACAAAAGGGAACATAAGGATGGAGATAGCGCATAGACGAAAGGATAAATAAATCAAGTAAGAGAAGGAAGAACAAAAGGATGACAATGCAACTTTCCAGAAATAGAAGAACAACAAAAAAATTGTATAAAGAACGAGAAGTAAAAGAAGGAAAACAACCAATTAGCTTAAGTTGGTCATGTTATGCATTGTAATGGGTTGTTTTGGGATATATAATAATAGGGTTTTAATCTCTAGATTTTGGGTATAAATATGTAACAGGATTGGGACATTAGCGTGCATACAAGGGAATCAATGTTATGAAAAGATCATGAATGTAATAAACAATTAGTAAGAAAGAAGATGAATAAAGAAGGAATTTAGAGAGGATATTATGTCTTATGTTCTTTACTTGTTTGTATGTGTTTATGAATGATGTTATACTTCGTTGAATGGAGTTAGTATATGGATTGATTATGTTGCAATGTTCATGTATGGTTTTTCTAATCTAGGTAATAATCAATAATATACTTAAGATAAGAGGATAAGGAACAATGATTCACACCTCCACCTCCCTTTCCCTTACTACTGCAAAAACATGGTTCTTGTAGTCCCAATAGATACCTCAGGTGAGAGTTCATTTGTGAAAGAAGGTGATGCAGAAAGAGTCGATGTCTTGAGGGGTTTTTGGTCACAATTTAGCTGAACCTTGGGTCTTACAACCCACGTGTAGACCAGTTTTATCCCACCAATAGCATATAACAAAGAAATATGGAACCGATTGTAATTGCAATGCCCCATTTTGACCTAGGTAACTAAATTTACTTATGGCCTAATTGTATTTTCATTTGATTATTATCTGTGAAACACTGATTAACATTGCCACTTCAAATTATGGACATGTGGACCGACATAGGTGTAAATACTATGCATGATTATTGTTATGTTGTTCATGACATAGGTTATATGATTTACTTCTAGCATGCAAGTGTTGATTGAAGGATCTTGGTACATGGATATTGGGTTTAATGATATGTTTTAAATACAATCACATGTCAATAGTATATGGTTTTGGATAAGATAACATGGTAAAATAACCTACAGGTTGAATGGGCTATGTAACATACAAAGAAGTGTGATAGTAAGTGATCGATGACATGGACATTGAATGAGAAATGTAATGATAGGAATTATCCCTATGTTATTTTACATTGGTTCAAATGTATTTCAATGATATTTGGGAAAGTGCAGGTTTCTTGGTTGGCATGACTGCCTAACACTGGATATTCAATGACAAAGTTCCCAGAACATAGTTCCATGGTATGCTCCATGATAGGCTGTTGCCCATAGTTCTATCAGGAGGGGTGGAAGTGTTTCCCACCATTTATCCTCTGAAACCTGGATTCACGAGAGTGTTGTATTAAGCCACACTCCCCAAGATGTGTGATGGCGACTACCAGTTGCATGTTGGGGAATCTTGGTCAAGGTCATCGACACTTCTTCTTATGGATTTTATCTAGAGTTAGGTAAATATAGTTGATTCTCCAATATAGTCCAGTAGAGGAGGGATAATATATGGAATATGGAAGTAGGTTATGGAGGAAGGGTGTTTAGAGTAGTTGAGAGTGTTGTTGGGATTTATTCATGTAAATATAATGCCTAATTTATTCCATTTTATTTGTAGTATTAAATTCTTAATTCAATTATGATGATCTAAGTAAATGTTTCAATTGTTTTGAATTGTTGTTACTAGTGAATCATTATTATTTTGTCAATATAAGTGATCGATATGCTTAATTCAATTATGATGATCTAAGTAAATGTTTCAATTATTTTGAATTTTTGTTACTAATGAATCATTGTTATTTTGTCAATATAAGTGATCGATTAATGCATTATGAGATTTATTATACTATTAAATTTATTGTGGGAAAATATAAATTACGCATTAAATCTGTTGATTGTTATCATTAGTACATGTATTAGCTATGTATGCTCCAACTATGCACACACAACTTGCACGTGTACACTAGTATTATTAGCATATATATTAGTCGTTATAATATTATTTTGTATTGTTTGTGTTTGTTGTATGTTGATGTTTGTAGTGAAATTTAAATTTATAGGATTTTAATGATTCATTCATTAGATTGGTAAATTTGATTTAGGGGTTTATTATTTTTAAGAGAAGAAGACGAGGATGAAGTGAAATATGATTTTATTAAGTTGATCGAATTAAATGTAATTTAGATTTTGTGAACTACTCGAGATATTTTATAATTATGCTTCATTTAAGGAAATAGATAGAATGTCATATTATTAAATGGGGGATGGTGAAAAGGGAATAAATTATATTAGTTTTCTCATTCCTAGGATTTTTGGCCCAAGGGAGTTGAGAAAGGTGGTGGAGAAGAAATAAAGGGGGGGGACCAAAGGAAGGGGGGTTGGTATTACTAGAGACATTTCAGAGAGACAAGGATTGGGACTTGGTATTCTGGCACTTTGGTATTTTGAACTTGGTACTTTTGGACATATTGTGGACCAGGGTTGTGGCTATGAGACTTTGGGAATGGAGGGACATGAAACTAAGTTTTCATGGAGCTAGAGAGCTGACAAGGTTGTTCCTAACTCAATGAGCGAATAAACATCTAGTTGAGTAGTTTACTATAGACATAATGGATGGACTACTAAATTGAACATGACTACATATATTTTGCTAAAACTCTAAGGGATAGACTACTAAATCAAACACGACTGCAGATATTTTCCTAATTCTTAGATAATTGGGTTGATTTATTATCATGATTTATTATATTGTTCCAATTAAATTGATAGAATCAAAATATTGATTGATTAAACTGTGGGTGCAATTGGGGAACATTGTTAGATAAACCTTGTGGAAAATTGTTAGATAAATCTCTATTGTTAGTGAATATAAAATGTTATATTCTTCAATTTTTTCATAGCCTAGAATTTTTTTTCAAACAAAAGACATATATATACTATTCAAGAAATATAGTATTCAAGTCTGAAATTTGGAAAATGAGAAAAATAATGATTTTCACAAAAAATATCAATTTGTGTATTAAAAAAATTATTATAGAAAATAAAAACTGTAAAGCCCTAGTGAAGGGATTTATGGTAATAATTATATGAGCACCAGTACTTTTAGGTTTATGTATGCATCAATTCTTGTTACATAAACACGCACTAGTGCATGTTACGTAAACACACATTGGTATGTGTTACCAATACGAGCATTGAAAGACATAACCTTTACTAAAACCTTCAACCACCCAATTGTTTTAGTTATAGTGAAAATATTTTAAAATATTCACTAAAACCTTCACTATGAATAAAAGAGGTTGTATCTGAGTTCTTTTTAAAAAAAATTCCCAATCTTGTAACACGAAAAAACTTGAAAAAAACCTTCACTACAAGGTGTTTCCCTTGTAGTTTGAATACCTTGTCTTAGCTACCAGAAGCAAAAGAAACCGTGAAGACCTAATTGAGAATTTGTTTGTTATCAAACTAATCAAGCTCTACAATTGTCAGGCCCTAATAATTTGTAATGGTTTAATGAAATGACCAAATTCTAACTATATGACTTGTATTCGAGGGTTGGGAAACAATGTTGTGGATTATGTGATATCATATATCCCCATGTACAACCAAATAATAAATTTTGACCTTTCAAATGACTATGATTCTAAATTTGATCATAAACATTTAATATTAACTCTTAACATTATCATTCATAAAAGTCTCATCGAAAACAACTATGATAATCAAAGGCACTTGATTTTTGACAAAAATAAAGATGATCTTTTTTTAAAGGAATTAAATAGTGAATTAAATATCCTCTCATATAAGAACAATATTCAAGATCTCTATCATAATTTTACAACAAATCTCTCTACTTTCATTAACAAATTCTCTATCAAGGTGCTATGTAAAATGAAAAATAGAATGACAAACCCTTGGTATGATAACAAATGTGAAATTTCAATAAAATCCATTAGGGAAGATTCTAATGAGTCATTAAAAGATAATAAGATAAATAAATAGAAAGACCTAATTAAAAGAAAAGAAAAACACTACATAAATATAAATAAAAAGAATGGTTTGAACCTATCTAGGCTAGATCCTAAGAAATATTGGAGGAAAATTCAAACTCATAAAACTAAAGAAAATAGTAGGATTCCTCTAACGGATTAGAATTCCTACCTTAAACATGTTTACAAATCCCCTAATGTTCTAGAAAACATTCCGAACATTACTATAGAATGTGAAGTTTTTTCTATCGAAGACATAAAGTTTGGGTTTAAGTAACTTACAAAATGGAAAGATAAAGAAATCGAAGTCTACCAAGTTGAAATCTTGAAAATTGGAGGGCCTATCCTCATCCCTCATGTACAAAAGCTCTTAAATTTACCAATAAAGTAGGGGTTCCTGGAACCCTATACTCAAAGCGTCATAATGACTATTTTTAAAAATAGGGATAAAAGTAACCCCTCTAATTATAGGACCATTATTATTAGCCACATTTTAACTAGTCTATACAAAAGTATTTTGGAAAAGAAGATCAACATTTGGCTAGAAAACCACAAAAAAAGAGATAAATGCCAAATCATGTTTAGATGATATCATTCAACTGTGGACCACGTTGTTATGCTTAGAATCATTGTGAAGCAGTTACTCAATAATAAAACCAATATCCTTTTTTTTTGTTGTCTTTAGAAAATATTTTGACATAGTGTCAGAATATATGTTAGAAGAACTAAAACTTCATTTCAAGTTGATATTTTCCACGATAATTTTTTATGAGAATGTTATTTCCAAGTTTTGGAACATTGAGTGTTGGTCAAAATAAATTGATTGTAATATAGGAGTTAACAAAGGTTGTCCCCTATCTCCTAACCTTTTTAGCATATACATTGACAAGATAGAAGATTGTTTAGAAGATGTAGGTTTCATTGGCCCAAATATTTCTAGTGTAGTCATCATCCTTCTTATTTACACTGATTCTATTGATATTATGGAGGGATTCATGTTACCTTGGTAAGAAATAAGAATCCTCAAGCTTATGCTCTAGTACATAAATGTGAACACTGACAAAATGAAGGTTATGATAATTAAATCCAAATACATCACCTATGATACTTTATTATATGATGAATAATTTTAATCAATCATATAATATCTTGGAATAAATATTGATTCTAGATGCCTTCATACAAATATCTTAGAATCAATATTCATATAATATCTTGGAATCAATTTTCATCATAAGCTCAAATGGAACTATATAATTGAAAAAAGGAGAAATGGTGGGTGGAAAACTTATTATGGGCTTGAAAGCAATTGTAAATTATCAAATGTTTGGATTTGGGATAAGAAAAACACCTCTTTGAGATTCTCGTTACTCCTATTATCTTATATGGATGTGAATTTTAGGGATGGGGTATTTCTAGAGAATCTTGAAGAAAGAAAGAGCATATATAAAATAATTTCATAACTTATAATATCATTATTAAATAAAATACACCCTATCCTATTCTCCTCATTTAATCAAGCCTTTATGCCATTGAAAGAATGATTATGATTAGGTACTTAATGTAAATTAACAATGTAAACAACATGGATGACAAGAGTCTCCCAAAAATTTCTTTGGACTCCAAAAAAAAGAACTAGGAACTCAAGTGGGGATGGCATTAAGATACCAAGTCTTGGCTAAATAGTTGGGGAATAAAGGAAGAAGACATTCTATAGAACACTGATAATATTAAAAGTATTACATCTACATTTAAGGATAATCTGTGGTGTGCTAAAGAATAAAAGGAGAAAATAAAATTAAGTTACTACAAGAAAGTGGTCGACCCTAATCTATAAGATCAAAAGTATCTCTCGGTTTTGACTAGTGTAAAGAAGAAAATCAACATTGCTAAAATAAGAGAAAACTATCATGAGCTGCATAGAGAAACTAGTCTTTGGAAAATTTTGAAAACACCATGGGATGAAAGAATCTATTAGCTCTGCGACACTAAGAGGGTTGAATATAAATTTGTTTTCCTTAGAGTGCACTATGTATACCCAAATTACATCTCAATTTTGGAATATTTTTCATAATACCAACATTTCTAGCATTCTAAGTCCCACTGTATCGGATGTATGGGAAGAGGAATCGAGGAGGGTCGACCACCGAGGTGAAAGAATACGTGGCCACCCCTTCTGTCGATGCACACTCATGTACCGTCACTTCTGTCACCTCCATTAATGGAATTTAACTCCACTACAACCTTGCATTCCACCCCGATGACTACTCCTCGTGGTTGTCTTTCTCATCATGGAAAACATGTAAGACGAAAGTAAAAGCCACCCTCTTGGCCTATACCTCTTGTCTAGATCCTCACCATGGAATATACTTCGACCATTAAAAAAAATCATTTCACTCATGTTCCATATGGCACCACTGTCATTACCTTCTTCAACAATCTGCCTCACCTTATTTCTTTCCCTCCCGACCCCATTTGGATCTACCTCCTTTCTCCATCTCTACTCAAACACTACTCCAACTCTTTCCACCCTTTGCAGACTCCCCTCCCTATATTCTCCATTCAATGTGGTTTTCCCAAAACCACCATGAATCAAGGAAGAGTCTCTAGAAGAGGCCGAGGAATAACCTCCCGACATCTTTGTAACATCCCGCTCTTGCGCACACTGAGTGAACTTATTCTTTGAGGACACTTGCTTGCAAGTGATCTAGATTATTATACTATTGGATGTTTGATTATGATTATGAGGCATTATGGATATGGTGATATGTTATTTTTTTGTATTGACATAGACATGTGCTATTCACTCGGTTCTCCTGAGTGTGAAACACTTTGGACATTGAGGATGTAGAGGCATCGATGAAACCCCTTGGACTCTAGATCAAGTCAGGGAGTGGACTGTTGGGTTGAATATTGTTGATGTGACATATGTACATATGATTATATGTTATGATGATTGATTATTTTTCTGACATGATTCGTTGATGATGCAGGCTGACAATAGCTTTCCGACTAGACTCACATGTGGAGTAGAGGGGTCATGCAGGAAAACCAGAGACTTGAGGGAGAGGTGTGGACAACAACCCTGCCACAGCCTACTAGCACTCCAACCATGGTTTGAACTGTAGGTTAATGATTATCTAGCTCGATAAGACCCAAGATGTCGTGAGGGTAGACTATGACAATCACTCATGATGATTCTAAGGGGCGCGTAATAAGGTAGGGGCCTTATTCCTTAGAGGCACTTAGTCTCCCACAAGATCACCTGGCGGAGTATTGACTCCATGCGTTTTTTATGTCTACGAAGGCAGTCAAGAAGCGAGTGGCACCCTTGGAGCATGTAGTGTGTCCTGAACGGCACATCGCACAAGGAAAATGGAAAAAGGTGAGTGAAACCCTTGGAGCACATAGTGCGTCCTGAAGGGCACATCGAGAAAGGAAAATGAAAAAAGGAGAGTGGCACCCTTGGAGCACCTAGTGTGTCCTGAAGGGAACGTCGTGATTTCAACGTGTAAGTGAATAAACATAGTCGGCCTTAAAATGAAGGATGTGATAAGTAAGATTTAAAAACAATTTCCCTAATAAAAATGTCGCCCAACCTAGTGAAATTAAAATCTAGTTCTAAGTAATGCATGTGGTAAAAAATAATAATCATAATTAAATATGTAATAAAAAGGAGGTAATAATTCAATTAAATTATTAAAATCAAATTATAATGGGGGATTAAAATTTTAAAAGGGAAATGATTGTTTTATCTACATATGCTAATTTAATTTTTAATTAAAAAGAAAAAGGGGTAAATGGTTGTTTTTCGATACTTGCTAAATTGAGTTTTAGTTAAAAAGGGAAAAGAGGGAAACTTAAAAGAAATAGGAAACTAAAGGAAAAAGGGGAAACATAAAGAAAAAGATGAATGCCTAACTTAGTAAGGAATATTGCCTTGTGAACTTGCTATTTTTGAACTCAACTAGGAATTTAGTAAGACGTAAGTCATTTAAGATTTGTAAGGGAATATTGGGACACGAAGGAGTGTTTTTAGGAATGCTTTTAGGTGGGTGAGGGAAATAGGAATAATTAAATAATTAATGAAATTAATTTTCTGATGCAACTAGAGGGATGGGTGACATGTGTACAGGGGAGGATTTTCTGATTTAATTAATGAAAAAGAAATTAAATGGTAATTTGGGAAATAAATCACTTAAAAAATCTATAAAAAGGATGGACGAGGAGGAGTATGGATCTTATCTTTAAGCGTAACGTTACGCTAATGATTTTTTTTCTTGACTGAGCTTCTCTTGTGGGAATTGGGATACCCATCTTGTGTAATGAGGGGTAGCTCAACATTGTGAGGTGAGCTGGGTGCTAGTTGTTATCTGGTATAGTGTGTGTGGCCCCTTTGCGGCTCAGGGAGATCAGGGGGAAGAAGAGTACCCCTAGCGTTGGCTGGGAGGTACCAGTGAGGTCACATCGGTCGACAAGCGAAAGTTGGACGGAGCGCACACGGGAAATAAACTACAGAGAATTCATGTTTGGCTAAGTTACGTTGGTTTAATTTGTTGCTTGCAATGAAACTAAATTTACACATGTTATTTCTCTGTGCTCGGTTTAATATTTCATTTCCATGTGCTATCTTGCACCTTTTTTCCTACGGTATTGAAAACCCATTGCTCGTTGTTTTTTGAATGGATTTCCCTTGGCGAACCCAACTTCTGATTTCAATGAATTATCTGTGTGGTTTTATTGATTATTATGAAGAGATTGTGCTTTATATTTTGTCCCTTATACCTAGGTCACTAGTCCATGTATGAGCAGTCGGTCAGGATCCAAATCGACAGTCGTCACTTCAGTGTTTAAATACCTATAGATTCTAATGGCCTTCTTTTCTGTGCATGTATGATGAGTGAAGGATACATTTTTTTTCCCACCTACCTACCCTTACTTATCTCTGTGTTCAATTGATTCATGGCTGAATGATTAGTCCTTGTGCCTTCTTGTGATGAGTATCTTTGTGTTTTTGTTGATTATCTCTACTCTTTATCCCTGCAATCTCTTGACATATTACCCATCACTCGATTGGTATAACCTCTGCGATTTTTATTGATACATCCCATCACTTGTTGGGTATCATCCTTGGGATTTTAATGATGAATCCTAGTGCTTGGTTGGTATTTTGTCTGCGTTTTAATGATGTATCTACGTTGTTACTCAATTTCTTGCGTTTTATAATAATTCCCCACTGTTTTTTATAGTTTCCAACCGATATATGATGAATCCCATTTCTTTTACAACGATTTTATACATATTGTGTGGCTGCTAAATCAATATATAACGAAAACAAAATTCATTGTGATACCTTCATTTTTATGAGCGAATTACATTGTGATTTACCGACGAATTATTTAACCAGTGTGTGTAATTATATGCTTGTGATTTTGGGTGATAGTCTATGTTTTTCTTCCATAATAAGGCAACGAGTTGAGATATATCTCTGCACGTTTGTATGCCTGCGTTTCTTTTTATAAACACAATGTTATCCTATGGAAATGGACAATGATTCAATGTTTTAATAGATAGCGTGTATATTCACTATTAGACAACGAAATTATCCTTTGAAAGGAAACAAATTTCTACATTGATTGATTTCATTTTATCCCTTGGAATGGTAGTGAATTTTATACCTTGATTAACTGCATTCTTATCATTTGAAGGGCAGCAAATTATTACCTTGATTGACTGCATTTTCAACCTTAAATGACAACGAATTTACTACGATTTTTCATGTTGTTTGGACTGTGATTTTACATGATATAAATAATTGACAACGATGTCATATCTAATGGACAACCAAAATGCTAGATTGCCTTTAATATAATTAGCGATTTTATATTTATTGTATAGAAGCGAAATTCCGTTATGATAATCCCCTATGCGGGCTTGGTAAATTCTGCCTACGTTGAATGATAAATCCCTACCTTGGATGGATAAATCTCGCCCTTGTTAATCCCTACATTTTTTAGGTTGTTGACAACATATAAAATTGCTAGGCAACAATTCTTTTGGTATCTTTGACAACGTGGGTAATAATGGACTGGGTGGGTAATGTTGCTAGATAACCCTTTCTCAGCATTTTTACACAACACTTCTTGTCATTTTCTCCCAATGATTCACTCCATTTTTACCCAACAATATCAAAATATTCAATTAATAGTTTTATCTTTATGTTTATCTAGCTACTTGATAACATGCAACGCCTTTATTATTGTACACCACATTTCAGTTATGGTTTTATTGTTGTTTAGTTATGAAATGGTTCCACAGATTATATTTTTCATACATTATAGTTTATATTGTTTCATAAATAGCAATTTCATTATATTTGTTTCAGTTAAAATATCTTCATTATACAACGATTTAATTGTATTGGTTGTGCATGACAACAAATTCATATGACGATTTTAAGATAGGATTACTGAAATTTATAGAGATTATTTTCTCCCTAGATTGTAATTCAACAACTATTTATTTACTTAGTGTTTCCTTACCTACTTGATGCGTTTTAATGAGGCTTACAAAACATTATCTTTATTAGCTTTCATTTGTACTTAGCTGACATCTAATAATAATACAACATTATCATGTACAACATTATCAGTATATAGCAATATATAATAAGACATATTACGATATCTTGCAATCTTAGCATATAGCGATAGCAATATAGCGATCTCATAATATAGCGATTTACAACATTATCAACATATAGAAATATATAGTTGTCTAAGGGATAGCACTACCTTTTAGACAACAATATCATCATTATATATATCAATAGTGTTAATATCATTATTAGCCTTCATTTGTTAGTTACTGATCGCACTAAGGGATAGAATATATGATAAACAACAATCCTTATCAATAGACAACAAGTGTTGAGAGACAACATTTCTTAAGATGATAGCAATTTTATATTTTGACAACATATTCATGTGTTAAATAGATTGAGATATCATGTAAAATAGACCATGATAATTATGATATAGGTGGAAGGTTTAAATTGGGCTTATACAAGGATTTTTACCTTAGTGAATGACGACTGTAGTAAGACTCTTATGTTATTAAAATCTTAATTAATTATTAATGGCTTGAAAAACAAGAGAGAGGATTTTAATTTAATGTTATTATAGAACGAAATCTCGACGGAATACTGCATAGATAGCTAATCTCGTCCTCTAATTGATGTATGCTTTCTTTAGATTTTGTTATGCCAGGAATGTATAGTGATGTGTGTTTGTTTAGTAGTCATATTTCTCTTGTGTCTTGTTGACTTGTCAATTGGGTGCTTGATGTAGTCTTCTTTTATTTCTGACAGTTAATTTGGTCTCCTAGCACGCTGGATTTTCCTTGGGTTATGTAACGATCAGCCTCGTTACGCCAACCGTTCGAGTGATAGGTGCAATTTTTTTTTGTGTTGAAGGTGTGTGCGCGTGTGTGGAAGTAACAACATACTTAACTCTACGTCGCCACTTGACGACCAACAAGACGCAACTACAACAAGGTAAAACTGAACATTAAATACGACTGACTTCCCGCTCGTCCTACCCTGCAAGGTTAGGACCTCCAAGACACATAAGAAACACTCAAGCCCGGTTTCCCATCGTCTTTAACCATTTAAGGTCTCAGGGCTGGCGACTGTTCTGAGGAACATGGAGGTGTCTACATCCCACCCGACGCAACAGACCAAGCAACCAACTGACCACAGTCAAGTACACCAATTAAGAAGACAATGCACCCCTTCCGGAAGGCGCATGACAATAGGACTCCGGCATGGAACCCACACTCATCATCTCTTAACAGAATCAACAACCCCTACCTTCTAACTCAGAGTAAATTAAGGTATGTAAGTCAGGCTATCGCGCCACAAAAATATTATTAACAACAATAAAACTTTGCAAAACCCTCTCATGAAATACTAACGCCTTCCATCTATATCACCTATTGGACCATGATTCTACAATTTCCATACCTGATGTACGCTACGACTACCCAAATTATAATGATCTTGACAAGATAAAATTTTAATGTCAACGTGAGGAACCTTCTGTGCAATGTCATAAAAATCAACCTAAATGATAATGCAATACCTTCACATTCATAAGTGTCATCATAACTGGACGTAACATTAGTGCAACATAAATTTTTCTTCTACATGGCATTCCTAAATACTAAAATTTAGCATATTCTTAAGTGTCATCATAACTGGACGTAATAGCTAGAACATCATAATTTTTAAAAGGTCAATCTTAGAGTACAATAGAATTTGAAAGGATAGTTACAACTGTCCCTATTATAAGGTTGCCATTAGTTTTAATAATATCCTAAACATTAAGTTTTAAAGGCCATCATGTTTAACCCATCTACAATAGATAGTCCTTCATCAAGTTTAAATGACATCATGAGTGGGATCTCCAATCTATAAGGGCATAACAACATTTAAAGGTCTTCT
>ML781392.1:62644-81986 GCA_009831015.1 Picea engelmannii | reverse complement strand
CATCTTGTTGCACTCAACTTCTTTGGATGATGCAAACCCTTCAAGACTTTCAAATCAAAAGTTCATCTCCTATCTCTATTATGTGTGATAATACAAGTGCCATCAGTATCTCAAAGAATCCTGTTATGCATTCCAAGACCAAGCACATTCCCATCAAATATCACTTCTTACGAGAACATGTGCTTGAGCAAAAGGTGAAATTGGAGTATGTTCCCTCCAAAGAACAAGTTGTTGATATCTTTACTAAACCTCTACCCAGGGAAGCGTTCGAATATCTCCGACAAAAACTGGGAGTAGTCTCTGCCATGCAGAGGATCGGGTCTAATTAAGTACATAAGCCTCAATTGGTTGTAAGGTGTTGATGCACATCTCTAAATGCTCTGGCTAAGGGGGAGCATTGATCATATGCAAAGGATTATTAAGAAGATACAACATGGTCTCAGGGGGAGCATGGTATTATCCACTCTTTGCCATTGATGTCAAAGGGGGAGGAAAAAGACAAGAGGAAGAGTATTGCAGACAAAGGAAGAGTATTGCCGAGGAAGAGTATTGCAGACAAAGGAAGAGTATTGCCATCAATGACAAAGGGGGAGATTGTTGGAAATATTGTCATTGATGGAAAAGGATGAGGCAAAGGAGGAAGAAGAGATTTTATGTTAGAAAATCAGTGTATGGTTGAGTTTTGGATGGGCACATATGATTGCTGCAGAGCGCCGCTGACAGCAGTCAGAAATGCAGAAGATGCGAGGGAAATAAGCCATCGGAGAATCAGGGATCGGGACTTTGAAATGTCCAATTCATTCGACAACGAAAACCCCGAAATCACGATATGCGATTTCGCGACTTGATCGCAACCGTTGAATCAAGCATGCGACAACTGTCAGATCTGCAGAAGTTGCGAGGGAGATAAGCCATCGGAGAATCAGGGATCGGGACTTTGAAATGTCCAATTCATTCGACAACAAAAACCCTGAAATCGCGATATGCGATCTCACGACTTGATCGTAGCCGTTAAAGAAAGAATGAGATCTGGATTGTTGATTTTCCTCATCGGAGTTTCGGGGATCGGGATTTCAATATGCAAAGAACACAATGCAACGAAAACCCCGATTTCGTGATATGAGAAATCGCGATTGAATCTAGACCGTCAGATCAACATGTGATCTAGACCGTTGATCCAACTCACGACAGCAGACCATGTTAGCTAGGGACACATGGCACAACCAGGGAATGACAGGTGTTAGGCAGATTCAACACTTCAGGCACATGTAAGTCACGAATCAGAGTGACACGTGGCAGGATCTAACACGTGTCAAACCACGTGTGACGTCAGCAGAGGCATCAGCGATCGAGAATTTGAAATGACAAAGTCACTTGACATCAGGAATGTCGATTTCGCGATGAGCGATTTCACAATTTAATCACATCCGCTGAATAAAGATCGCATCTGGACCGTTGACAAAAGTCTCAAAATCCTGAGAGTTAATCTGAGTCGTCCGTCTGAAGAAGGACACGTGTCACGCGATCGTGCGCATCGAAGACCCGAGACACCAGGCATCGGGACTTGCAGGTCTCGAAACCCCAGAAAGATCAGAGCCATTCATCTGGAAGGACACGTGGCAAAGGATCGAGCGTCGTTGGCACTTTGTCCATCGGGAAATCAGAGATCCCGGTGACAAGGGATTTGTACAGTGTGAAATCGCGATCAGTGAAACCCCGATCAGTGGGGAACAACTGTCAGCACAACAGAGAAGGAGGACAGCGGCGTAGTGGAGTACAGCTGTCAGCGTAAAGGAGCGTCGGGATTTGGATGATTGGGAATCATGCGGGTGTATGCATTGAGGCATCACAAACCCTGTAGCCCCGACGGGGTAAGGTTGTGGTCACGGAGTGACGGTCACGTTGACCGGGAGCTAAGCTCAGGAGGGCTAGCATATGGAATGCCGAAACCCGATTTAAAAAGGCGCACTTAGGTTTGATTCAAATTTTAAAGAGGGACTCGATTTCCCCCGAGCAATAAATATGGGACCCGATGAGCGTTGAACGGGTCCTGGATCCATGGGTTTAAGAAGGGGTCGATTCTCTTTCTACAGTCAATCCGAAGAAGCAAAGTGGGACGGTAAGAATGGTAAGGATGGTAAGGACGGTGATAGGTAGCAGGGGTCCCTTCTGGAGGATGTGGAGGCCATTTCTTGACAGTAGGCACATCTACAGATCGCTGAGGTAATTTGTGCAGGTGGCAGAACTAAAATGAATCCCGATAAGTTACAATAGATCTGAACTGCTCAACAACACATATTATTACTGATCTAGTGTGAAAATTAATGAAACGTGGTCAGCAGTGAGTCTGAGGGTTTAACCCTTCAGTAGAAGCATCCTACCAGTAGAAATTGGTGCTATCTTCAGGGGGTTGAAGCTCCCTTCCAGGAAAGGCTGGTAAACGAGAGAAGGTTGTAGCCTTCTGCAGGTGGAAGCCTGCGTACTAGTATGAGTCTGCACTAGTACACTATTGTAGAATGTTTTCTTAATAATAATCATTGAAGACAGAGACAACGACAGCGATGGTTTTCTCCCGATTTGGGTTTCCACCTTAGAATCTTGGTGTTCATGTGTCTTACTCATGTGCGTTGGTTTGTTTGTCTTTACTACATTGTTTTAATGCTTAATAAGACATCTGATGAATAATGAAAGATCTCTGGATGAACTCTTGTCTCTATAAACTAGCCTAAGGTTTTTAGTGAAAACATAGAAAAATAATTATTGCTCAAATACTGATTCACCCCCCCTCTCAGTATTTCTCAACACAAACATGAAATTGTGATTATTGGGAACTAAGAAAGAAGAAGCTTTGTGCAAAGATCCGACCAGAGATTGTGAAATCTCTATGCATAGATCTGTTTCCCTAGTGCACATCATTCTACTTGACCTGAGGAGCTTTGTGCCAAGAAAATAGGTCAGATCCAAAGAAAATAGGTAAGATCTATAAGCTCTATGCTTTGATAAAGGTAAGAATAGTGAAAAGTTCTAGATCTAGAAGCTTTGTGCTATGAAAAAGTAAGATAATTGAAATTTTTTGTTTCAAAAGTATGAATCCAGGTGTGTTTGATAGATTCTATCCTAGCTTTAAAACTAGGGAACTGATAGATGAAAGAAGGCTTGATATGAGTAGATCTGATAAGAATAGTGAAAGATATGTTATACCTATGCATAGAAAGAATGTTTGGACTAACAAATGGATGCAAGATCCTAGAAATAATTTTTTGCAGGTTATCTCCTATGAGCCTAGAGCATAGTACAGGAAAGGCTGGGGATCACTTAAATGAAAGAGAGGATTAACCCTCTGTTACAGTTGTAGAAGACCAGGACATCTTGCTAAGGAATTCCCTGGGAAAAGACCTAGTTGTCTTTACTGTAAAGCTATGGACCATGAAGTGTTGGATTTCCCTAGAATTATTGCTAAGTTGGAAAGAATGGATATGAATCAAGAAAACCCTAAGGTAGATCCAGAAGTAGCAGAACCCCAGAAAGAATCAGAGAAAGTATTGCTACAAATGAAAGAAACCCGAAATGACCACCGACATGTCAGATTATCATAGATCTTCAAGGAAAAAGAATGCATTGAAGCAAGAATAGGCGACTTCGACATTGACTGTGTTCTAGATAAGGAAACACAGGTGAATATCATGACAGAGATAACTTGGGAGGATATAGGGAAGCCTTCTATGATCCCTTCATTAGGAGGAATAGGGTTATTCAAAGGAAATTTGATAAACCTATGTGGGAAGCTTGCTCGCATACCTATGAATGTTAATGGAACCTTGACACTGTGAATGATGCGATGCTCTATTCTATCTGCGCAGTAGTTATTGGTTGAATATTGATGAACTGTTGATTCTAACTACTTTGTTAAGTATTATAATCACAAATCTGTGTTCTAGCTAAGGTTGCAGACACTTGAGTCCTCCAACCACACCTGCCTCTACCTCGGGTGAGACTTCATTTTCTTCGCAGGTGTTGCCGAAAGGGCCGGTAGTTAGGGTTTTGTTGGTGCATTGTTGTAGCATTGAACCCTGGGTTTTCCCCTGTGCCAAAAACTACAACACATATTTACACAAAGCGACTTGAACGCATGACAACGACATTGGTAGGAATTTCTTATCGAGTAGGATTTCAAGATTAATTACATAAAAGGAATAGTGAACCAAGTGGCAGATGCATTGAGTCAGAGACCACACATATTTTCGGCGTTGCCTCTTTAGACTAATCTACATGAAAATATTATAACCTTGCAACATGACGATGACTAGTACAAAGAGGTCAAGGATTTTATTAGACAAAGCACCATGATGGTACCAATATTTGAAGCATTTACATTGGACGACGATGGATTATTGAGATTTAAAAATCGAATTTACATACCACTGAATGACGAGTTGAGGAGTTTGATCCTAAACGAGGCTCACACAACAATGTACATGGCTCACTCGGAAGTCACAAAGATGAGGGCATACCTTAAACCTTTATTCTTCTGGAAAGGAATGAAGGAAAACATAGTCAACTACGTAGCCAGATGTCTGGAATGTCAACAGGTGAAGGCTAAACATAGACATCCAATAGGATTAATACAACCACACGCTATTCCAGAATCAAATTGGGAGGTCATTACGATGGATTTCATTGTTGGATTTCCACTGATGACAAGGAGACATGACTCAATTTTTTTGGTAGTCGACACTCTGAGGAAGATTTCTCATTTTATTCATGTACGTATGACATATCAGGCACCTGACATAGCTATATTTTTCATCAGTGAGATTGTTAAGTTGCATGGCGTGCCTAAGAGGATTATATCCGATCAAGGATCGGTGTTTACTGAACGATTTTGGACTAGTTTCCAAGAGTCCTTGGGAACCCAAATTACCTTTAGTACTACATATCACCCAAAGACAAAAGGGAAGACCGAACGAACAAACCAAATCTTGGAGGACATGTTGCATATGTACGTGATGGACCAACATAAGAGTTGGGAAGAATTCTTTCCACTAGTAGAATTTGCATATAACAACAGTTACCAAAGAAAAATTAAGATGACACCTTTCAAGTTTCTTTATGGGTGGCCATGTCAGATGCCTTTGAGTTGGGATCGTCTTGAGGATAAGGTCCCGGTGAGGTCAGAAACGATCCAAGAAATGGAGGATAAAATGAAAACAATAAGACAAAGGATCAAGGAAGTGAAAGATTGACAAAAGAGTTATGTCGATGTGCATCATGTCGACCGTAGTTACGAAGTTGGCGATCTAGTATTCTTGCAGGTGAAACCGTATAAGAGTTTGATCAAGTTTGGAAAGGGTGCTAAACTCTCTCCTAGGTTTTTGGGACCTTTCGCGATTGTGGAAAAGAAGGGGCCCGTGGCCTATCGACTAGACTTTCCTGATTCTTTGAGGCGTATGCATGATGTTTGTCACATATCGGTTTTGAGACATTATATTAGTGATCCTACACATGTTATTGACATGAGTTCCTTGTAGGTATCTGACGAGGGTGCGCTCACGACTGAGCCAATCTGCATCCTGGACCATCGCGTTCTATAGCTACAACATCGAACAGTAGATCAGGTCAAGGTCCAATGGAACAACTATAGTCCGCACTCGACGATCTGGGAGGACACATATGATATGCGTCAGCAATTTCCATTTTTGTTTGATTGATACACTTGATATTGTGGTACACTTTATTTCGACACTTTATACTATGAAACTTCGAGACAAAGTTTAGACCAAGAGGGGGTGTATGTAACATCCTGATCTTGTGTGCACTGAGCGGACTTATTCTTTGAGGACACTTTCTTGCAAGTGATCCGGATTATTATACTATTGGTCGTTTGATTATGATTATGAAGAATTATGGATATTGTGATATATTATTTTGTTGTATTCACATAGACAAGTGCTATTGACTAGGTTCTCCTGAGTGTGCAAGACTTTGGACATTGAGGATGCAGAAGCATTGATGAAACCCCTTGGACTCCGGATCAAGTCAGGGAGTGGACTGTTGGGTTGAATATTGTTGATGTGAGATATGTACATATGATTAGATGTTATGATGATTGATTATTTTGCTGACATGACTCGTTGATGATGCAGGCTGACGATAGCATTCCGACCAGACTCACATGTGGAGTAGAGGGGTCATGCAGGACAACCAGATACTTGAGGGACAAGTGTGGACATCAACCCAGCCACAACCTACTAGCACTCTCTCCATGGCTCGAATTGTAGGTTGACGATTACCTATTTCGTGAAGACCCACGATGCCGTGAGGGAAGATTGCGAAAATCGCTCACGATGATTCTAAGGGGCGTACAATAAGGCACAAGCCTTATTCCTTAGAGGCCCTTAGTCTCCCATAAGATCACCTGGAGGAGTATTGACTCTAGGGGTTTTTGATGTCTACCAAGTCAATCAAGAAGTGAGTAGCACCCTTGGAGAACATAGTGCATCCTGAAGGGCACGTGGCACAAGGAAAATGGAAACAGGTGAATGGAACCCTTGGAGCATGTAGTGCATCATGAAGGGCACATCACAGAAGGAAAACAAAAAAAGGCGAGTGGCACCCTTGGAACACCTAGTGCATCACGAAGGGCACGTCGTGATTTCAACGGGTAAGTGAATAGACCTAGTCAGCCTTAAAATGAAGGATGTGATAAGTAAGATTTAAAAACAATTTCCCTAATAAAAATGTTTCCCATCCTAGTGAAATTAAAATCTAGGTCTAAGTAATGCATGTGGTCAAAAATAACAATTATAATTAAACATGTAATAAGAAGGGGGTAAGAAATTAAATTAAATTATTAAAATCAAATTATAATGGGGGATTAAAATTTTAAAAGGGAAATGATTGTTTTATCTACATATGCTAATTTAATTTTTAATTAAAAATAAAAAGGGGTAAATAGTTGTTTTTCTACACTTGTTAAATTGATTTTTAGTTAAAAAGGGAAAAGAGGGAAACTTAAAAGAAATAGGAAACTAAAGGAAAAATGGGAAACATAAAGAAAAAGTTGAATGTTTAACTCAGTAAGGAATATTTCCTTGGGAACTTGCTATTTTTGAACTGAACTAGGAATTTAGTAAGGCATGAGTCATTTAAGAATTGTAAGGAAATATTGGGACACTTTTAAGGAGTGTTTTTAGGAATACTGTAAGGAGTGTTTTTAGGAATACTTTTAGGTGGGTGAGGGAAATAAGAATAATTAAATAATTAATGAAATTAATTTTCTAAGGCAACTAGGGGGATGGGTGACATGTGTACGGGAGAGGATTTTCTGATTTAATTAATGAAAAAGAAATGAAATGGGAATTTGAGAAATAAATCACTTAAAAACACTATAAAAAGGATGGAGGAGGAGTATGGATCCGATCTTTCTATGTAACGTTACGATGTTGAATTTTTTTCTTGACTGAGCTTCTCTTGTGGGAGTTTGGATACCCAACTCGGGTAACGAGTGATAGCTCAAACTTGCGAGGTGAGCTAGGTGGTATTTGTTCTCTGGTATAGTGTGTGTAGCCCCTTTGCGGCTCACGGGGCTCAGGGGGAAGAAGAGTACCCCAGTGTTGGCTGGGAGGTACCGGTGAGGTAACATCGATAGGCAGGCGAAAGCTGGACGGAGCAAGCACGAGACAAAAACTACGGAGCATTTGTGTTTGGCTAAGGTACGCCTGTTTAATTTGTTACTTGCAATGAAACTAAATTTACACATGTTATTTCTCTATGCTAGGTTTAATATTTCATTTCCATGCATTGTCTTGCACCTGCTTTCCTACGGTAATTAAATCCCCTTGCTTGTTGTTTTTTGAATGGATTTCCCTTGGCAAACCCAACTTCTAATTTGAATGACTTATCTGTGTGGTTTTATTGATTATTATGAAGATATTGTTCTTTATCTTCCGTCCCTTATCCCTAGTTGATCAGTCCATTCCTGAGCAGTCGGCCAGGAGCCGAATCAATGGTTGTCACTTCGGTGTTTAAAGAACTATAGATTCTAATGCCCTGCTTTCCTATGCATGGATGATGAGTGAAGGATAAATATTTTTGCTTAGCTGTCTACCCTTACTTATCTCTGTGGTCAATTGATTCGTGGTTGAATGATTAGTCCTTGCGCCTTCTTGTGTTGAGTATCTATGTGTTTTTATTGATTATCTTTGTGCTTTATCCCTGCGATTTCTTGGCATATTACTCGACGCTTGATTGGTATAACCTCTGCGATTTTTATAGATAAATCTCAGCACTTGTTAGGTATCATCCCTGCGATTTTGATGATGAATCCCGGTGATTGGTTGGTATTTTGTCTACATTTTAGTGATGTGTCTGCATTGTTACTTAATTCCCTACGTTTTATGATAATTCCCCAAAGTTTTTTATAGTTTCCTGCTGAGATATGATGAATCTTGTTTCTTTTACAACGATTTTATACAAATTGTGTGGTTGATAAATCAATATTTAATGACAGCGAAATTCATTGTGATACCTTCATTTTTACCAGCGAATTACATTGTGATTTACCAACGAATTATTTAATCAGAGTGTGTGTAATTATATGCCTGCGATTTTGGGTGATAGTCTGTGTTTTTCTTCCACAATAAGGCAACGAGTTGAGATATATCTCTGCACGTTTTTATGCCTATGTTTCTTTTTATAAACACTGTGTTATCCTCTGTGAATGGACAACGATTCAATATTTTAATAGAAAGTGTGTATATTCACTATTAGATAGCGAAATTATCCTTTGAAAGGCAACGAATTTATACCTTGATTGATTGTGTTTTATCCTTTGGAATGGATGCGAATTTTATACCTTGATTAACTGTGTTCTTATCCTTTGAAGGAAAACGAATTATTACCTTGATTGACTGTGTTTTCAATCTTCAATGACATAGAATTTAATGGGATTTTTCATGCTATTTGGACGACTATTTTACATGCCATGATTAATTTACAGCGATGTCATATCTAATGGACAGAAAAAATGCTAGATAGCCTTTATTATAATTAGCGATTTTCTATTTATTGTATAGCAGCAAAATTCTGTTATGATAATCCCCTGCGTGGGCTTGGTAATTTCTTCCTGCGTTGAATGATAAATCCCTGCCTTGGATGGATAAATCTCGGCCTTGTTAATCCCTGCGTTTTTCAGGTTGTTGATAGCATATAGAATTTCTAGGCAACGATTCGTTTGGTAGTTTTGACAGCGTGGGTAATAATGGACTGCATGGGTAATGTTGCTAGATAGCCCTTTCTCGATGTTTTTGCACAACCCTTCTTGGCGTTTTCTCCCAGCGATTCACTCCATTTTTACCCAGCGATATCAGAATATTTTATTAATATTTTTATCTTTATGTTTATCCAGAGACTTGATAACTTGAAGCGGCTTTATCGTTGTACACCCCATTTCAGTTATGGTTTTATTGTTGTTTAGTTATGAAATGGTTCCATAGATTATATTTTTCATACATTATATTTTATATTGTTTCATAAATAGCAATTGTATTATATTTGTTTCGGTTAAAAGATATTCATTATACAACGATTTAATTGCATTGGTTGTGCATGGCAGTGAATTCATATGACGATTTTAAGATAGGATTACTGTAATTTATAGAGATTAATTTCTCCCTAGAATGTAATTCAACAAATATTTATTTACTCAGCGTTTCCTTACCTACTTGATGCGTTTTAATGAGGCTTACACAACATTATCTTTATTAGCTTTAATTTGTACTTCAGTGACATCTAATAATAAGACAACATTGTCATGTACAACATTATCAGTATATAGCGATATATAATAAGACATATTGCGATATCTCGCGATCTCAACATATAGCGATAACAATATAGCGATATATAGCGATCTCATCATATAGCGGTCTACAACATTATCAACATATAGCGATATATAGTTGTCTAATGGATAGCAATACATTTTAGACAACAATACCATCATTATATATATCAATAGTGTTAATATCATTATTAGCCTTCATTTGTTAGTTAATATCATTATTAGCCTTCATTTGATAGAATATATAATAGACAACAATCCTTATTAATAGACAACAAGTGTTGAGAGACAACATTTCTTAAGATGATAGTGATTTTATATTTTGACAACATATTCATGTGTTAAATAGATTGAGATATCATGTAAAATAGACCGCGATAATTATGATATGGTTGGAAGGTTTAACTTGGGGTTATACAAGGATTCTTACCTTAGTGAATGACGATTGTAGTAAGACTCTTATGTTATTAAAATCTTAATTAATTAGTAATGGCTTGAAAAACAAGAGAGAGGATTTTAATTTAATGTTATTATAGAACAAAATATCGAGGGAATACTACATAGATGGCTAATTGCGTCCTCTAATTGATGTATGTTTGCTTTAGATTTTGTTACACCAAGAATTTAATGTGATGTGTGTTTGTTTAGTAGTCAGATTTCCATTGCGTCTTAATGACTTGTTGATTGGGTGCTTGATATAGTCTTCTTGTATTTCTAACAGTTAATTTGGTCTCCTAGCGCGTTGGATTTTCCTTGGGTTATTGGTCTTGATGTTATGTTGTGCCATGGTTACTGTCATTCCCATCGCCTTGTGACGACGTGATTCCTAATGAGGGGATTATTGCGAGCCCTGATAGATAGAGGCGAATGATAACCCAGCTGGAGTTTGTGCTTCCTGATGTGGGCGTTGTTCGTTGTAATTAATGTTGTCCTTTAGCTTGTAGGCATTGTCTTGTTTATATCGGGTGGGTAGACATTTTTATCTATCCATTAATTATCGCATGTTTCGTCTAGTTGCATGATGTGCTAGTGTCTAATTCGTTGTTTGTTGTTTCTTGATCTGCGTGCATTGTGTTGTCGTCCGGTTGCATTGTTTAACTGTTGTCATTTTTGTCGTCCTGCTTTTTAAAAAAAAATTGCCTTCATGTTGCGTCGCGTGTAGTCGTAACGATGGGGTCATTACAATCTTCCTCATCTCACCAGCTCTCGACTAGCTACAACAGATGCAAACTCCTCTCACTCCTATGAATCCCACACTTTTTTGAGCATTCAAGAAGACATCGACCTTTTGGAAGATGATGTCATAATCCTTTGAAGATACGTCTCATACGACGAGTTTCAGGAGGAAACTCACTCTTGGATTACCAACACTGGAAATACCTGATCCCACATCTCTCAATACTAGAAGAAGATTGAATTATACTAGCACATGAAACTCCTGCTTGGACGCACTCTCATGGATAGAAAAAATGACAAGTAAGAGATCATGCTTGAGTTGGAAGAGATAAAGGCTCAATTGAGGCTACAAGACCTCTAGATGAACCTCCCTGCAAAGAAACGCATGGGATTGGATTTCTCAACCCTCAGCTTGGACGATGTTTGAGCAACTTCGGATGAGGGCCAACCCTCCACTCAAAAATGATGCTTATTCGGTTCATTTTTTGTGGTTTAATATTGAAGGCTATAGGATTTTAATTCAACCTCATCTATGTCAGTATAGAAGAAAATCTCAGCTAGTTTTTGAGATAATCATAGGAGAAAGCTTAATCTCTAGACTTTATCAAACCTTCATGTTCAAAAGAATTTTTTTTCATACTAATCCAGATAATCTGATGCATTGTAGTTGGTCTGGTATCCCTAGTGGCATGCAAGCAACACAATCTATGTACATTTCAAATACAATAATATAAATTTCTCAGGATAGCTTACAAAAAAGAATAAAAATTCTAAGTGATCAAAACTATTATGATCTTGGAATGCCTCTCTTAATTATTTTCGAACAAAATATTAAATTCTAAAAAAATACAAATAATCTCTTTCATTTTTAAAGATATGATAGATCACTTCTAATCTCAGTTGATGATATATATAACTAATTAAAATTTGTCTATTCTATAATATATTATATATACACAATTTAATATAAATAACTATTTTTATTTTCTGAATTTTTTTCATAATGATACAAGTTATGAAATTTCAATTCTAATGCACTTTAATATAGATTTTGTGAAATTTGAAATTTAAAAATCTAAGTAGAATTCAAATTTTAAATATTTTTATTATTATGAAAATGATATATTCTATAATAAATAAATTTTATTATTAATTAATAAACAATATTTAAAAAAAAAATAAAAAAATAAAAATTTAATTTAAAGTTAAAAGAAAATAAAATTCTTGTATTCCTAAGAAGTGAATATATATATATTTCTCTCCCCTCAAGGGAGGATTGATAAAAGTTCAAAGCCATCTTATCGGCTACACTTAAACATTTTGATTGTACAAAAACCTTATTCTCCTTTCTTTCCTTTTCAAAAAAGGGATTTATATTCATATTTTCTATCCAAAGATCGACTGAAACCATTACAAAATTTTTAGATTCCCCTACAACTCATCAGACAAAGAGATTTAGAATCATAATTCCATGGATTCTGATTTTGAACCATCAACAAATTCATAGAAACCAAAGGCTTCAGAAGGAAGCATTAAGACTTCCTTAGAAATTCATAGAAACCAAAGGCTTCATAAGGAAGCATTAATGTTGGGAAGCGGAAGAAAAACATAGCATATAACAGAGCATAAAATAAGCAAGTTGAAACACACATTAAAACAAGCACATCGTTCATATACTTGACACAATGATTTATGTGGAAATACAAATCAGGAAAAAACCATGGGCAATGATTACCGGTCTTCTTCTTATTCAAGGGAGAACTACAATAGACTTCTTAGGCATACAATCATCCTCTCCTCACACACTCGTTTCTCCTAGCTCGCACTGTACTCTACATCTATGAGTATGCTCGTATATATAACATCTATCACTCAATTACACAGACTGATCATGAATAGATCACATAGTTACATGAGCAATTCATAAATAGATTGCATGCATGCACATGTGCATGTGCATCTGCATGTGACCGCATGAGGAAATTCATTGGCATGTTTCCAAAAATATCCACCTTGACAACAATTCACCTGATATATCATGCCCTTAATTAATTCATCACCTTTTCTACAAACCAAGAGAAGCCAGACACCACCATAGCTTCTCTAACAAAACTGGTTTCGTAAACATATCTGTAGAATTCACTTTTGTATGGACCTTTTCCAGAGCCACTCCACCTTCATCAAAAACCTGTCTTACAAAATGGTACTTAACAAAAATATGATTCGTCTTACTGTGATAATCTGGATTTTTAGCCAAAAGAATAGCACTTTGACTATCACAAAATACTTTCACTTTGTTCTGCTTCCTTCCAAACTCACCCAACAAACCCTTTAACCAAATTTCCTCCTTGCATGCATGTGAATCAACCATATACTCTGCCTTAGAGTGGATAAATCAACTATGTTTTGAAGCTTTGACATCCAACTAATAGGTCCTCTTGCAAGAGTAAAGACATATCCTGAAGTGGATCTCCTTTTGTCCATGTCACCTGCAAAATATGAATCTACATAACCGCAAACTGAATCTTTGGAACCATCATAGGTGATATAACAACTACTTGTGCCTCTAAGATATCGAAGCACCCATTTCACTTCTTCCCAATGCTCTTTTCCTGGATTTTCCATGTATCGACTGACAACATCAACTGGATGTGAAATATATGGTCTAGTATTCACCATCACATACATCAAACTTCCCACTGCATTAGCATATGGTACACGAGACATATAATCCTTTTCTTCTTCATTACTAGGACATAAACCTGAAGAAATATTGAAATGGGAAGCCAAAGGGATCTGTACGGTTTTCACATCATTCATACTGAATCTCATAAGTACTTTCTCCACATACTTCTGCTGTGATAACCACAACTTACCATTTTTCTTGTCTCTGTGTATCTCCATGCCTAAGATTTGTTTTGCTTCTCCTAGATCCTTCATATCAAACACCCTAGCCAATTGAGCCTTTAACCTGTTGATTTCAACCATGCTCTTGCTTGCTACAAACATATCGTCAACATATAACACCAAAACAATGAACATGCCATTTTCCAACTTTTCAAGGTAAACACAATGATCATATTCACTCTTTGTAAAATTTAGACTCACCATGAAGGAATAAAACTTCTTGTACCATTGTTTGGGAGACTGTCTTAGGCCATACAATGACTTCTTGAGTTTTCAAACAAACCTCTTATTGTGATCCTGAACAAACCCTTGTGGTTGTTCCATATATATATGCTCATCTAAGTCTCCATGTAGAAATGTTGTTTTAACATCTAGTTTCTCTAACTCAAGATCAAGTAAAGAAACTAGTGCTAACACAATACAAACTGAAACAAGATTCACAACTGGTGAAAAGATATCATGAAAATCAATACCTTCCTTTTGAGAATACCCTTTTGCTACCAGTCTTGCTTTATACCTTTTGACTTTATCATGAACACCCTTTTTCAGTTTGTAGACCCACTTGCAACTGACAACCTTCCTGTCCTTTGGAAGTTCTACCATGTCCCGTGTTTTATTCCTCTCTAAGGCATCCATTTCTTCGTTCATATATTTCTTCCATTGAGCACTTTCAGATACCTTAATTGCTTCCTGAAAACAACTAGGTTCTCCATCAATAGAAACAAAAGCCACAGACGAAACATAATCATCATACCTTGTAGGAGGATTCCTGACCCATGAAGATATACTTAGAGATGGTTGAGGCATATCCTTAGTTTCCTGGATATTTCTTGCATCTACATCTTCATCTTATTCTTCTGGAACTTCTTCATGCTTATGCCTTTATGAAGATGGTTGAGTTTCCAACTGAATTTAATGAACTTGCGGTACCTATTCTTATTTCACTTCAACATCTACCAATTTTGATTTTAAGAGTGAGGATTCATCAAATACTACATCACTGCTTATGATGAGTTTGTGGGTAGTATGATCCCATAGTCTGTACCCCTTAACTCCATCACCATAACCAACAAAGGCATATTTATTTGATCTAGGGTCTAACTTAGAATGCCAATCTTCAGAAATAAGAGCATAAACATCACAACCAAATATTTACATATTTAAAAAATCACATGAATGACCTGTCCATACCTCTTCTAGAATCTTACAGTTTATTGCAGTTGATGATGACTGATTTATCAGATAGCATGATGTAAGAATTGCTTCTTCCCACAATTCACGTTGCATTTTGTTATTACTAAACATGCTCCTTTCTCTCTCTAGAAGAGTCATATTCATGCATTCAACAACACCATTTTGTTGAGGAGTATAAACTGTGGTATTATGTCTTTCGATCCCAACTTGCTTCCAATAGTTCTCAAATTCCATAGATGTGAACTCACCTCCATTATCTATCCTTAAACACTTGATTGACCTATCCGTGCTCTTTTCAACCAAAGCTTTGAATTGCTTAAAAGTATTAAATACAACATCTTTTCTTTTAAGTAAATAGACCCAAACCTTTCTAGAGTAATCATCTATAAATGCCACATAATATGACGATCCTCCAAAATAAATTGTAGGGGATGGTCCCCAAAAATATGAATGAATGTAATCAAGGATACATTTGCTTATATGCCTTCCTATTTTAAACATCTGTCTACACTATTTTCCAAAGACACAATACTTGCATAAATTCAAATTCAGAAACTTCAAACTTTGAAGTGACTTACGATCAACCAGTACCTTAATCCATTTCTCTATCATATGACCCAAACGTTGATGCCACAAATGAACAGAGTCACTTGCATCTTCAGATGATATCACTGCTTGATTTACTTTTATCCTTCCTTCAAGATGATAAAGGTTCCCTATCCTCTTTGCTTTCATAACTACTAAGATGCCTTTGGACACCTTTAGTACTCCACCTTGAGTTGTACACCTGTAAACATTTGAATATAGAAATCCCAAAGATATCAAGTTATTTCTTAGTTCGGGTACATGTCTTACATCTATTAATGTTATTACAAAACCATCATGCATTTTAATCTGGATGCTACCAACTCCAATAATTTTACAAGAAAAATCATTTCCCATAAAAACAACACCATCATCAATAGATTGGTAAGTTGAGAACCAATTTCTATGAAGACACATGTGGATGGATGCACCAGAATATAAAAACCAATGATGATGATGATGTGAAACATCACCAGTAGACAATACCTCATCAACCATACCTGAATTGGAACCTGAACTTGTTTCAGCTACATTATCTTCCTTTGCTTCTTTTGCGGAGTACTCCTTGGCTGCATTCTGTCTTTTCCAGCAATACTTCTTGAGATGCCCATATTTTCCACATAACCAACATTTATTCTTACTCTTCTTGACTTTTGACTTAGACCTTGATGTACCCCTCTGACTTTTCCCTCTTTCTGTAGAGTCCTATGACCACCATTTCTTCTGTTGTAGAGGTTTCCTTATTGGAGTTTTAACTCGTTTCCTCACACAACAGAGCTCCCACAACAGTGTCATAATCAATTGTTGGCATGTTTTACAGGCAACATATTCTTGTCATTGATAGAAAGTACAATAATGATGACGGCTTAAGTACAGGAAGAATGTGTCAGGTGGGCACTAGAGGTATTTTTGGAAGACGCAACAAAGAAAGCTCGATAAGATAAGAAAAAATAGTGCAGAGTATGCGTGTTTGTCATTGATGGCAAAGATCATGAAAAACAATGCAGGGATAATGACATGGAAATGGCAAGTTAAACAAGTGATCATTGGATCCCATTCAGAAGCATAAACTCCAGGAATCAAGGAAGAAACTCATGGCAGAAAATCGCGAAATGCGAAACCACGACTTAATCTCCATTTCGGAGTTTCGGATATCGGGAGTTGGAGGTGTCAAGGAAACTCATGACAAGAATGATGAAATCACGAAATGTGAAACCATGACTTAATATGATTCGTTTATCAAAGAAATATCTGGACTGTCGAATCATCAAGATTGTAGACCGTTGATCTGACTCCATTTCAGAGTTTCGGATACGGGGAGTTGGAGGAGTCAAGGAAACAACTCACGGTAGGAACTCGCGATATGCGAAATCACGAAAAGATTTGGACCGTCGAATCATCAAGATTGTGGACCGTTGATGTGACTCCATTTCAGAGTTTCAGATACCAGGAGTTGGAGGATTCAAGAGTCGAGACTCTTCATCACAGGAGTCCCGAATTTGCGAAATGCGAAACATTGATCATTTCGGGGTTTGTGACTTGGAGTGTCGAGATACTTCTCCACATGAATGCCGAAATGTAGGAATGTCAAAATGAAAAATTTCTAAATAAATTTATGGATAAATGCTTGGTCACAAATGTGGGCATGTGAAGGAAGGAGCTTGCAAGTTGCAAGGCTCCATTTCATGATCGAGAGTTGGAAGAGTTAGAGTGACTTGCAACAAATTCATGAAACGCGAAAATGCAAAATGCAGTTTCGAATAAGGCTATGGTAACAACCAGTGGTCACATCTACGGAAGATGGAGGAAGGAGCTAGTGCAACCAAGATCCATTTCAGAGATCATGACTTGGAGAGTCGAGATACCTCATCCCCAGATCCATGAAATGAGAGTCACAAAAACACCTTCTGAACAGGCGTGTGGTCACCGCCTAAGGCCACATGTGAAAGGAAAGGTGAAAGGTGCCAAAGGCACAAGGCTCAATAGGTTCACAGTGTAACTGCTAGAAACGATTGATGGTTTATGTCAGAGGAATCAAAGAGACTTTAGGGTGATCACTAGAGAAGATGAAGAGTCTCGAGGCATATTCCAGTGGCATGAAGACTGTTCATAGAGGCTATTGACAGATGTAAGACCGTTGGAGCCTGCAACTGCAACAGAGGGAATGAGCTCGACTGTGACAGAGAAGACGAAGAGTCTCGACTGCTGGAGAGGCTAAGGAATCTCGGCATAACACCCAGTGATGATGGACACATGGGTTTAACCGCCAGATAAGCTGAAGAGTTGCAATGATGATCAGGCAGAGCACTCAACATGGGGAGAGCCTACAGAAGCATTGTGAATAGAGGATGCAGAAGATGCACAGAAAGAATAAAAACGCAAAACAGAGAAGAGATTGGGGGATGTTGAGAGTGATTCATGTGTGTAGAAGGAGGTAGAGTGCTACAACTGAAATGCACAGAAGAGGAATGGTGCATAGAAGGGACATGGCGCATAGAGCATAAAATGCATAAGAACATAAAGTATAAGGAAAGTGTGTAGGAAGACACTGATGCAGGTAGAGCAGAGCAGTGTAGCAGAACAATGATGAGACCGGTAAGCCATTGATAAACATTGTATCACTATGATAAATTTAAAGATAGCAAGCTTTATATCTCAGGGTGGTAGGGAGGTGCTAGGGAGGACTATTGTCCTCAGAGGTTCAAGTGGGTGCTTGAACACAAGGAGTTGTAGCTTCCATATGGTTGCGTCCAGAGAAACCAGGGTGGTAGGGTGGTGCAAGGGAGAACTATTGTTCTTTGTTTTACAGGTTGGTGCCTGTGTGACTGGAAGTTGGTGCTTCCATCCAGTTGGTGCTGGAACACTTAAGGAGTTGTTGCTTCCTTCTAGTGGGTGCTAGAGAAACCAGGGAGTTGGTGCTTCCTTCTAGTGGGTGCTAGAGAAACCAGTGAGTTGGTGCTTACTTCTAGTGGGTGCTAGAGAAACCAGGGAGTTGGTACTTCCTTCTAGTAGGTGCTAGAGAAAACAGAGAGTTGGTGCTCTCAGCAATTTGTAGCTTGCAAAACAGAGGTTGTAGCCTCACAATGAGTTGGAGCTCATATGTATGATAATGTACAGAATGTAAAGATTACTTTATCATACCAAGAAGAATAGGTTTTTACCCTTTATGGGTTTCCTCAGGAAATATCTGTGTCTGTATATTTCATATGTGTGACTGATGTCGAATGTTCTATTGCTTACCTCCCTTCATTATTGTGATTGTCATTAAGTGCTCTGCAAAGAGTTTAAAATAAGCATAATTGTTTAAGCACAGTAACAAATGATTCACCCCCCCACTATGAGTTGTCCAACAATTGGTATCAGAGAAGGTTCCTTTTATCTAAAGGTAGACCTGTAAGCTTAAACATGACAAGTCATGAAGGGACTTCAACCACTAAGCATCCTCTATTTGATGGAACAAATTTTTCCTTCTGGAAGGTTTGAATGAGAACATACCTAATGGCCTTAGGTGATGATGTTTGGGATGTAGTAGAGACTGGATACATAAAGCCTGTTGTGCTAGCTTCCAAGGATGATAAGTTAGAATTTAGATTTAATGCTAAGGGAATGAATGCTATCTTGAGTGGACTTGCAGAAGCC
>ML781392.1:20739-31452 GCA_009831015.1 Picea engelmannii | reverse complement strand
CCATCAGTATCTCAAAAAACCTAGTGATGCACTCCAAGACGAAGCACATTCCAATCAAGTATCACTTTCTACAGGAACAGGTTGCATAAAAGAACATCAGAGTTGAGTATGTGGGCATAAAGGAACAAGTGGCAGACATATTTACAAAACCACTTCCACGGGAAGCCTTTGAATATCTTCACCAAAGACTTGAAGTTATTTCTACTCCAAAATGAATGATTTTTTAATTATTTTTGAATGCTTATCTTATATGTCTTAGATCTACATGAGGAAGCACCATAAGAGGACAATTCTGTCAGGGGGAGCAACCCCGGATGGAAATATACATTTTCCATTGATGACAAAGGGGGATATATTTATCAGATGCACAAGAAAGAGGCATGGCTCCAGGGGGAGCATGATTGATATGATTTCAGTATTTCATTAGAGTGTTGCCATCAATGCCAAAGGGGGAGATTGTTGATTAAGGTTGGTTGTCATTGATGTCAACCCTTGAATAAATCCTCGTAGCACAAAGGTTTGGGTAATGGACCCAATATTTTTTTATGTAAATATGACTCATTATTGTTTTTTCATGTTTGATAAGAAGTAAATATGGATGAACTCCAAAGTGGTCCCCTTATGGTGAAAGCCTTCATAGGAAGACTCTTTGCAGAGTAAGAGAACCCATGCTTAATTGTGGAATAATGAAATGAAGGACAATGAATTTGTCAGGGAAACTATCCTATATGAATAGTTCTTGTCATGCCATTTCCGGTGGTATGTATAAAATCACATAACTCCTCACGGTTAGAGAGTTATGACCATGTGAAGTTGGAGAACCCAGGTTTAGGTAATGGACCCAAGTTTGTTTGATGGATAACAATATGATTTTTTCTATATTTGAAGGTAATACTATTCTATATGGATATTACATGTCATTCCATTTCTGGTGGTATGTGGAATGTCACATAACTTCTCACGGTTTGATAGTTATGGCCTTACGAAGTTGGAGGACCCTCATATGTCATCTAGAATCCCCAAAAGGTCAAAGTAGTCAAAGTGGTTTAAGAGATTTTAAAAGGTAAATAATAAAGTGAATTGATGAGTGTATTATAATTCAAAATGAATAAAAAATAAATTATTTCAATAATAAATTTAATGGAGAAATTAGAAGTGGGTTAACCCTAAAATAAGGAAAATGGGCCAAGTGACCTAGAAGATCTTTTTAAGGAAGCTACTTGGAGAGTATAAGTAAGAGGCAAGGCTCTCTTGTTTTAATCACACTTGAGAATATTGAATATCTATAGGTTTTTGAGGTAACCAAGGATATCTAAGCCAAAATTCTAAGTGAAGGTTAAGAAAAGAAGTCTGAAATGCAAGGAAGGATAAGTTCTTTTGGTGGTGCTTTCTAAGGTATGTTATTTATGGGTCATCTCACCATTTTCGCTATAAAACATTTTCAATAATGATTCAGACCATGAAATTTCTATTCCATTGAGAAAACATACCCAAGTATCTGTGGTAAGAAAATCATCTTGTGGGTCATTGTATTTTGGGAGTTACACTCCGTGGAAAATAGGGTTTGTGGCTAGTCCCGAAACTAGTCAAAAACAAGTGTTTCGGGTAAAAATGACATAACTTCTTCATAACAGATCCAAATTCAGTGAGACAAAATGTGTTGGTTAGGGTACAGTCTATAGTATGGTTCATAACCATTTCATATCAATTAAGATAATATTTAGTGTGGGTAATTCTCTACAATGTCTCTCTCTAGAATAAGCTAGAATTCAACAAGGTATGCCATTTTTGCTATAACTCCTTTTCTGAGAGGTTCCAAGTAGTGAAACCTGGAGGAATTACATAAATCACACTGAAGAACAATTTGTATCAGTTTCAGATTTTATAAATTACAATTTCAAAGTTATGATTACTTCAAGTTAGGGTTGTTGAATAATCCAAAACTAGGCATGTGAGACTAAAGAAAAGTTTGACGAAAATGCTAGTCTCTTGTTATTAAAGTTAAGGAAGGTTTGCAGGAATGTGATCATATACACCAATTCTATTACAAAGCTACAAATCAGATTTGGATTATGAAATTGATGAGGGATTTTGGTTGAGGTACATGTTGAGTACATGGTTGAGACAAGTAGTTGATGAGTTGACACATACATGAGGTGTATAGTTGATGATGCTGGTACATATTGATGAGTCATAGTTGATCAATAGTTGACACGTGATTGGTATATATTGATGAGTCATAGTTGATGAGTAGTTGACATATGATTGGTACATACTTGGTACATGGTTGGATGCACTTGTTTATGGTACAGGTTGATTACAGGTTATTTGGTATAGGTTGGTGCATGGTTGATGCACTTGTTTATGGTACAGGTTGATTACAGGTTGAGGTATAGGTTGATGCATGGTTAATGCATGGTTCGGATTTATTGGTACAGGTTTACAATGATATATCTCACAGTGATAGTGCGACCGTGGTTCCATCATTCTACTTCTACTTCAAGGTGGCAGGATGGGGCAAGGACAGGTGGTTGTAGCCACCTTCCAGTTGTAGCCAGAGAACATAGGGGGTTGTATCCTCCTTCTAGTTGTGTCCAGAGAATTGGGGAGTTGGATCTTCCCTCGGGTTGTAGCCTGAGAAACTAGGGGGTTGGAGCCTCCTTCTAGTTGCAACTGGAAAACAAAGGAAGTTGGTGCTTCCAGTGAATGTAATTCTTCAATAGATATAAGAAAAAGCATTTCGTGGTTTTCTCCTGATTTTGGTTTCCACATAAAATACTGGTGTACTATGTATGTGTGTGATTGTTTATTTCTTACTTCTCATTATTGGATAATAATTCTACATTGATATAACATTTGAAGAAAAAGGATTATAATTACATTATTATTGATTCACCCCCCCCTCTCAGTAATCCAACAAATGCAACCAACAACAGGGACATATTGAAGTTATATTCGTCTAATTTGGTCAAGGATGTTGTCCCCCCAAGTTTATAACTTACCATAACTTGTCCATTGATGATGTGAGCACTATAACCCTAAATAATGAATCATAGTGTATAGGAATGGTACCCTAGTCTTATCCCTTACTCCTGAGTTATTTGAAAAGGATGTTATTCTTATGCATCAGGATCTGTTTTGGCAAGATATATAGGTTAAAACAATTGTAGACTTGATTTTTTGTTCTTCGTAATTCAATTTTAGTATTTTTTATTTTCTTCATAATTCAATTTTAGTATTAAAACAAAATCTAGATTTGTTTTGTTTATGATGAATTTTCCTTCATAGCTTCGTTACATTTCTTTTCAACTAAGTATCCTCATTTGATATGGTTCTGATTAGGTGTTAAGCCCTAAATAGTGTCACATTACACCTTGATTGGGGCATATTACATTAGTAATGTTATTTTATTTATGTCGACTTGGGTCCATTAGTTGTAATTGTACCTCCTAGTCTCCTATATATACCAAGGAGACATTTTCATTTGGAATCATATTGTATTTAAATATTTATGTGGTGTATAAGGAGGTTTCCCCCTTGAAGAGGCTTATTATCTGAAATTCTCTCCTTTTCAAGGCAATGAGTACTTATTTTGAGGTTTTTCTATGCTATATCGATATTTGGTTCTTAACATATGGTATCAGAGCTCAAGGTCTTGGGGTTTCACTACTACATCTGAGACACCTTGGAATTTTCGCTATAATTGTTTTTCTATGAAGTTTCAGAAGGAACCCCTTGGAGGATATTTATTAGACGGATCAAGGTACCTTGGGTTCAAATTTCATCTCCCGAGGCCTTATAATTTCGGAGATACAACCTGTTTAAGAATGGGTTATGGAATCATCCTGAAATGAGTCATCGTGAACGTTTCACTATAAAAAACAATTTGTAATGTTTCAGACCCTAAAATTTGGAGGCTATTCACATAAATTATTAAGGTATCTGTGATAAACATTTCATCTTTTGGGTCATCTTATATTTTTAGATACACCCTGTGGAAGATAGGTTTTTTGACTAGTCCTATTGACTAGTCTCAAGAAGGTGTTCTAGGAAAAACAATCATAAATTCTTCCTCGAGTATCCAAATTTAGTGAGAATAGTTGCATCGGATAGTGGACAATCTTTAGTATTTATGGTACACTTTTCAGAGTTTTATATCAATTATTTTTTGTGGGGCATGCTATATAAGTGAGATCTCCTGGAAAGGCCAAAAATGAACAAGTTGTGGGAAAGTTACCATAAATTCCACTTGGCACATCCAATTTTGATCAGACCTATGGAATTGTAGAGAAGAAATATCAGAGAACTACAAAAAATATATTTTCATACCCAGAAGGGCCGAAATTTTGGAGATACAACAAAAGAAATATTTTCTAGAAGAACCATTGTTATTGGATAAATCCATAGGTGTGGACACTAACCGATCTCCCTAGATCCACCTGGATCTAGAACAAAGCAAGACAGAACATGATTCTTTCCCTAGATTTTGACCATTGAATTAAATACGAGGCAAGAACTAATAACATACCTTATTATTGCTTCCTATGGTCTTTGTTGCTCCCGCTTCACTCCAGTGCTCTCATGCAGTCAAGACCAAGACAACACAAACCAACCAAAGTGAATAAAGCACAATCTATTCAACGGTCAATCTATGTATATGATCAAGGAATTATATAATAAAGTGGAAATAACTTTATGGGAAAGGGACATATTACTGTATCATATTAATGGAAAGTAAAGGTTACAACCTGAGCCTTGATGTCGCAAACTTCCTTTCGATGGCCCTTGGCTCCAACACACACACTTGCTCACTTGCATGAAGAAGATCAACTCCTTTGGATAAACTTGCTGGAGTCTCCAAGTTTTTGTAGCTTCAGTCCTTCACACAATTCTTTCACTAATTCTCCAATGAATATTGCTTAACCTTGCTTAACCTTTTCCATGAGAATTCCCTCAATATATAGGAGATAATGAATTAGTTACTTGGATAAGAATGATCCCAAAATATCAGGGAATCCAGGACTAGGATAACCATTCTAATGCCATCTCATCCTTCTAGAAGTTTCCCTTCTAGAAGCATCGAGAATTCATCTTTTTCCTTGCTTTAGAAAGAGTTCGCACCCTAGCAGTTCAACACAATATGAACTTCTCGCACTCAGGCTTAAGGCAGCCTGAGAGAATAATACATTCTCGCAAGCAAATATACTAGCAGCCTACGAACAATCTTCAAAGATGAGTTTTCTGGAAGAGATGAAAATAACTTTTTCTCAGGAGAAAGTTCTTATGAAGAGCCTGAGTACACCATTATTAATACATCATCATGATGACCAAAATTATGGGTAACAACCACCTCAAAATCAAGGTTTAAAAGTGATACTTGGCCAAAATTCCACCAAAAAAGGGAAATGTTACACCAAATAAACCTCCAGACAGTCCTACTTGGACTCTTGATGAAGGTTAAAAAATGCGTAGGGACATAAATGATTTACAAAAGAAGATAGTGACATAATATGAACTACAAAGGATGATGGATTCAATTGAAGATAAATTGGAGGCAATAATGGATATTAAGATGGATGGTTTAAAAAGGAATATCATGGAAGGATTGAATAATTTCCTAATAGAGAGGACACCTGAAAGTGAAAATGTATCCCATGAGATTCATGATGAGGACACAAGGAAGATGAATCAAGAATGGAGAAACTCCAAATTTGTGTTGAAGACCAACCACGTTCCTAAGATCAATATGAAGAAGTTTTATGGCAAGGACCCAATCACATGGATACTTTAGATGGAGCAATTCTTTGATCTACATAATGTGCCACATACGAAAAAGGTATGAGTTTCTTCTTTATATTTAGAACCCAATCATTTTGCGTGGTATCGATGGCTTTGTTCTCGCAAATCACTCGTCACTTGGACAATTTTCATGGAAGAAATGATAGAACACTATGAGGATACAAGGAGCAATACCTTTTTTATCCAATTGATAAATCTCAAGAAAAAGGGTTCAGTTACAGATCACATTGAGAACTTCCAAAGATTGAATATAAAGATAACAGATATTCTAGATGAGAACTTGATTGATGTATTCATAAGAACTTTAAGGGATAACATTCAACATGAGGTTCGCCTTTGGGAACCCAAATCATTGGAGAATGCATTTAGGGTGGAAGAAATGTTGAAAGTAAAAATATGGCTATGGCTACTAGAAGGACCACTCCTAACACTTATCGAGAGAATAGTGTTCCTTCTTCTAAAACACCTAAACCTACAGGGTTTCCACCTCAACAATTGGAGGAAAGAAAAGAAAAAGGTTTATACTTTAATTGTGACAACAAGTACAGTAAGGGACATAAGTGTGGTGAGAATAAGTTATTCTACATAGATTGTGAAGAGGAAGAAGAACAATAACAACAACAAGAACAAGAACCATCTCAAGATGAAAATGTAGAAGAAATTTCTTCTAAATATTTGACTCCCACGATATCATGTAATGCATTGGATGGAATTAGCACTCCTCAAACCCTCAAGATCGAAGGATATATAAAAAATAAAAAGGTAATAGTCCTAATTGATTCTGGTAGTACTCATAATTTCATTCACTATAAGTTAGCCAAAGCTCTCAATTTCTTTGTATATCCAGCGCCAGAGTTTCAGGTAATGATTACATATGGAGGAACTATCAATTGCTAAGGAAAATGCAATAAGATCAATCTTATTATGGGGGAATATGTAATGAATATTTCGATTACTTCTATACCCATGGGTGGTTTTGATGTCGTACTCTGAATCCAATGGTTACAATCATTAGGAACAATGGATTTTAATTTTCAAGAACTTTTCATTGGAAGGAAAAGAAATTGAGTTAAGAGGTATCACAGGGAAACCCAGTAAGGTGATAATCTCTAATGCCATGAAACAATTATTGAAAAAGGGGCATCAATGTTTTATTCCACAACTATGCTCACTAGATGTTCAAACATCTAAGCCATATATTCCCCTAGATCTCCAAGGTATCATTGATAATCATTTCAAAGTATTTGGAGATATTCACAAAGGTTTTCCACCCACTCGAAATCACGATCATGCTATTCACCTAATTCCTGGGAGATTTCCTCCTAACATCAGGCAATATAGATACCCTTATTCCCAGAAGAGTGAAATTGAGTGTATGGTTGATGAAATTTTAGAGGCTGGCATTATTAGGCCTAACCAAAGTTCTTACTTTGCACCGGTGGTAATGGTAATCAATAAAGGTGGCTCATGGCATATGTGTCCAGATTACAAAGAGATCAACAATATCACTATTAAAGATAACTTTCCCATTCTTGTCATTGATGAATTGTTAGATGAACTACATGGAGCAATCTATTTCACAAAGTTGGATCTTCGTTCAGAGTATCATCATATCAGAATGAAGGAAGAAGATCTCCCAAAAACAATATTCTGAACTCATGAAGGCCATTATGAATTTTTGGCCATGCCTTTTGGCCTTATAAATGCATCTTCCACATTCCCAGAGTTGATGAATTCCATTTTCAATCCCTTCCTTCGAAAAATTGTGTTAGTATTTTTTTATGATATAATAATCTATAACAAGTCTTGGGAGTATCATGTGTGACATGTTGACAAGGTGCTAGAACTACTAAAGGAGAAGCAACTATATGCCAAACCATCCAAATGTTTATTTGGGGTGAAGGAGGTAGAGTATTTGGGTCATATTGTATCTCATGAGGTGTCAAGGTAGACCCTAACAAGATTAAGGCCATGATGGACTGGACGATTCCCAAAACATTAAAGAATCTTAGAGGATTTTTGGGTTTGACAAGTTAATACCGCAAGTTTGTTCAACACTATGGAAGAATAGCAGCACCTTTAATGACACTAACTAAGAAGGATGCATTTTCATGGACTCAAGAGGCAACTGAATATTTTGAACAACTTAAAGAGGTGATGTGCAAAGCTCCTGTCTTGACCACTCCAGACTTCACAAAAACCTTTATTGTGGAATGTGATGCCTCAAGAAATGGAATTGGTGTTTTCCTAATGCAAGAAGGAAGGCCCCTGGATTTTTAAATTCGGCCACTCAAGGTAAAGGAATTACACAAACCAATTTATGAGAAGGAAATTATGGAAATACTACATGCATTAAAGAAATGGCGCCCTTACCTAATAGGTAGTCACTTCAAGTTCAAAATAGATCATGATAGTATTAAATACTTCTTGGAACAAAGACTATCTTCAGAAGAAAAAAAATGGGTGACCAAGATATTGGGTTATGATTTTGAAATCATCTATAAAAAAGGTAAGCAAAATGTTGTGGCATATGCACTCTCAAGAAAGGATGAATATGTTGAGGCCTTTCTCTGTGTTATCTCGATCATCCAACCCGATTGGATAATAGAATCAAGGGATGAATGGAAGAATTATGAAAACATGTGGACTCTCATTCAAAGGTTGCATCAGGATTCCAGTGCATCAAATACATTTACATGGAAAAATGATTCACTATGGTACAAATATCGCTTATATTTATGTAAGATATCCCAACTCAAACAAAAGGTACTATTGGAATTACACACCTCTCTACTAGGAGGGCACTCGGGATTTTTGAAAACCCACCATAGGGTCAAGAAGGAATTGTTTTGGGATGGCATTAAAACTGATGTTCAAATGTTTGTGGAAGAATGTTTTGTTTGTCAACAAAACAAGGTGGAAAAATTAAGACTCTAGGTCTTTTACAACCATTAGCCATCCCAAGTCAGTGTTGGGAGGAGGTTTCCATGGATTTCATCACAAGGTTACCGAAGTCTGAAGGAAAGAGTGTCATCATTGTGATTATTGATAGACTGACCAAGTATGCACACTTTTGTGCATTCTCTCATCCCTTCAAAGCCATTATAGTTGACACTACATTCATGGAGACAGTTCAAAAGCTACATGGAAGCCCAAAGATTATTGTAAGTGAAAGAGATCCCATCTTCACTAGACATAATTATTTTCTTGTTTGGGTACTCAATTGGCTCATAGTTCATCCTATCATCATCAATATGATGGAAAAACCGAGATAGTGAAAAAATGTATAGAAGGCTACCTTCGCTTATTTGTCTCTAATAAACGAACACGATGGTTCAAATGGTTACCCTTGGAAGAATGGTGGTATAACACTTCCTTTCATACTGCAACAAAAATGAAACCATTTATGGCACTCTATGGATACCACCCTCCTTCCATCACTTCTTCTTTAAAATAAAAATCTAAGGTTCAAGTAGTGGAAGAGCACATTGAGCATCAACAACAAGTTCTCCAAATCTTAAAGGACAACCTGACTATGACACAAAATCACATGAAACAACAAGCAGATCAACATCATAGTGAAAGAAGTTTTGAATAAGGGGATTGGGTGTTTTTAAGACTACAACCATATAAACATATGTCCCTCAAGCACGCCAAGAAGGATAATAAATTATCACCAAAGTACTATGGCCCTTATAAGGTGTTGCAAAAGATTGGTACTATGTCATACAAATTGAAGTTGCCTACATCTTCACGAGTACACCCAATTTTCCATGTTTCATGCTTAAATAAGGTTATAGGTGATAAGATACCAGTTCAAACTATATTGCCAAAACTTGAAAAGGAAGGAAAAATCATATTGGATCTTGAAGCCATCATTGACACAAGAATTCGCCAGTTGAGGAATATATCCATTTTAGAGTATCTCATTAAATGGAGGAAACTACCGACTGAAGATTCCACTTGGGAAGATGAATCCTTTATATATAAGCATCCAGAGTTACTCAAGCGCTATGGACAACACTTGTCTCAAGGGGAGGGGCATGTTAAGCCCTAAATAGTGGCACATTACCCCTTAATTGGGGCATATTACATTAATACTGTTATTTTATTTATGTCGGCTTAGGTCCATTAGTTGAAATTGTACGTCCTAGTCTCCTATATATACAAAGGAGACATTTTCCTTTGGAATCATATTGTATTTGGAAATTTATGTGCTGTATAAGGATTTTTCCCCCTCGAAGAGGCTTATTATCTGAAATTCTCTCTTTTGCAAGGTGTTGAGTACTTATTCTGATGTTTTTCTATGCGATATTGATATTTGGTTCTTAAAATTAGGTTTCCCCTTTTCTACTTTATACAATAAACAAGGATTCTCTTTTGGAGTATAAGATTTCAACCATGTTTGTGTAACATCCCGCTCTAGCGCATGTACCAAACTTATTCTTTGAGGACACTTGCTCGCAAGTGATCTGGATTTTTATGATGATAAAACTTTTTTCCTTCATTATGATGCGTTAAGTTATATGACATGATGTGTTACTACCTTGATGTAGACAGGTGCTGCTGACTCAGTTTCATTGAGTGTGCAGGGTTTCGGACCTTGAGGATGCAGAGGCATCGGTGGAACTCCCTTGGACTCCGGATTGAGTCAGGGAGTGGGCTATCTGAGTTGTTTCATTTACGATGATATTGTTTCGTTTTAATGATATGTTATTGATCTTATGATATGTTGTTGACATGATCTAACATGATGGTTGATGATGCAGGATGACGATAGCTTGCCGACCAGACTCACATATGGAGTAAAGGGGCCACACACGAGTTCCAGAGAGATTGAGGGAGAGGTGTGACAACAGCCCTGCCACAGCCTATTAGCACTCCCGCCGTGGCTCGAACTGTAGGTTAACGATT
>ML781391.1:1294469-1327711 GCA_009831015.1 Picea engelmannii | reverse complement strand
AAGAGAGAGAAGACAGAAGCCACACAAAAGGATTCTAAGGAATAAAAAGTCCCAATGACCAAAAATAAGGATGAAGTATTATTGAGTGCCACATGTTCAGGGGGAGCAGCCCCAAAGAAGAGAGTTACATTTTTCCATTAAACTCAAGGGGAGAAGCCCTAATCTTTGCCATTGATGTCAAAGGGGGAGAGAAATTGGAATCATGATGATAGGGGGAGCATGAGTGTTGCCATCAATAACAAAGGGGGAGATTGTTGGAAGATTGGTTGTTGTCATTGATGTCAACCCTAGTCATGGGTTTTGGACCGCAAGATTGATGAAGGTATTTGGACATGAAGGAAAATGCACATGCAGATACAAAACCCATGGATGGATAGTATACATAATGTTGTTTTCGGTGGTATGTGGCACATCACGTCGATCCTCATGGTTGAGGAGAAATCATTTTTTGAAGATGACAAAGTGAATTGAAGAAGGAAGTACATGTAGGCCCCGAAGATAACTAAAGAAACGAATTACAAAATAAGAAAGTGTCAGGTCGGCCCTAATGTTAAAAGGAAGTGACATAAATGGAATAAATAAACATCATTATACATTAATTTGATACAAGTTGAATTTCAAAGTAAATCAGAAGTAAAGAAGGTCGGATTTCAAGGGAGGATGAAGTCTTGTGGTGATGTGTTCTAAGGTATGTTATTTTCAGGTCATCTTACCATTTTTTCTATAACTTTTTTTCTAGAACGATTCATATGGTGAAATCGTTACAGTATTGAGAAGACATATCAAGGAACCTCTGGTAAAAAATTTAGTTCTTGATTCGCTATAATTATGGAGATACACTCTGTGGAAGATAGGGTTTGTGACCAGTCCTGAAGCTAGTCAATAAACAGATGTTCCGGGTAAAATAGTCATAACTTATTCATATAGAATCCAAATGAAGTGAAACCACTTCCATTGGAAAGAGTACGGAATTTAGTTTCTTGTGTGAGTTTTTCAGAATCAGATGTTAAATATTGAGTACAAGGCATGATGTACAAGTTGGGTCTTCTGAATAGACCAGAATTGAATAAAGTCTACCATTCTTTCTATAACCTCTTTTTGGGGAGGATTAAAGGAGTGAAAATTGGAGGAGTTTCAGAGAATACATTGAGTAATATTATATACAGGATCATAGTACTCCAAGAATTGAATAATTTCAGAAATTGAAGAAGTCTCAGGAAGCATTATCAAGTTCTATGTGATGATTGGTTGATGATGATGATTTAATGTAAAGTTTTATTATCTCTCATATATTCTTGGGTGGAAGGAATGGGCAAGGATGGAGAATTCAACTCTCTCTTGATATTGGAGGATTGTATCTTCCTCTTGGAGGTTTATCCCTCCCTTTACATTTGGAAGTTGTAGCTACCTTTGGAAGTCATTACTTCCCTTGAACAATAACTATTGATTATTTCTCATATATTGTGCATGGTGTATTGTGGTGTATTGGTGTAACTCTTATACTATTGTTCTTTTCTCATTGGATATAGTTGAATGGTTTAAGTATAAGTTGAAAAAGGTTTTAAATTGTACTTGATACTGATTCACCCCCCTCTAAGTATCAACAGAATCTTCACAACATACAAAATGAGAATTGAACAGGAAAATCCAGATGTAAAAGAAGAAGCCTTCAAAGCATCCAAAAGATCAAAGCAAAAGGGAAAGCAACAAGAAAAAGAACATAGAATCAATAGTGACATCTCGGAAGATGATGAAGAAGTGGCCAACTTTGTCAAAAGACTAAACAAGGGAACCGGCGACGGGTATAGAGGTAAGATTCCTTTAATTTGTTTTAATTGTGATGGTATTGGTCATTTTGCTAACAAATGTCCTCATAATAAAAAGAGAAATGATGAAGGTTACTAAAAAATAAAACAAACATATAAATGCAAAAGAACCACAAAGGAAGTTTTCAAGAAAAACCTATGCACCAAAGAAGACATCTCATCATCAGATGAAGATGAAGTTAGTGATAGTGAGACAGAAAGAGTCATATTCATGGCAATAGAAGACTCTGATAAATAAGACTCTGAAGAAGAATATGAAGAAGTTGAAGAAGAATATGAAGAATTCGAAGAAGAAATTGAAGAGGCAAAAGTTGACTACCGAGAGGAATTGATGAGTTTCATAGAAGTTATCAGAAGAGAAAATAGGAAAAATAAGAAGCTGCAAGCAGAACTAGACAAGAAAGAAGATACTCAGAAATTAGAACAAACGATCACAAATTTGAAGGTTCAAATTGAAGAAGATAAAAGAATTGAAGAAGCACTCAAAGAACAACTAGAAGGAAGAGACAAGATCATTGAAAATTTGGAAGCAGAGATTGTCACATTAAGAAAGGATCTTCAAAAGAAAAATATGCAGAACAACTCAGAAGTTTTGAATGACATTATCAGCAATCAAAGGCCTAATCATGACAAGTTCGGACTTGGATACGATCAGACGGAAAAGGGATCAAGCTCCAAAACAACAGAACAAGAAACATATACAAAAAGATATGCATAAACAATCAAAGGGGATAGGAAAGTCTACATAGAAAATTACAGGGACACTCCTCCACCGAGAAGAATCAGACTTCATAATCAACAATCGACAGAAACAGATAGGTCTTAGGAAGAAGAAGGATTCATAACAGCACCTCCTTTCAAAATATCTTTAACTCCCGCGTATCAAACTATAGTTTTTGGTTTATGTTATGCATGTAATAATTTTGGACATAAAGTTGTGAATTGCAGAGCTAACAACAGGAACATAAACAACTTTGAAAGTCATACACAAAAGGGTTATCCAAGAAGGCCTAGTGAAACACAGAGAAGTTACAACAGGTTTGAATCATTGAGAACTAAAGTGGAATGCTACAAGTGTAACAACTTTGGACACATGGACAAAGATTGCAGAATGACAATCCCTCCTAAAGAACCACAACAAAATAATAACAATCACAAACAGGAACCTCAGAAAAGGACATGGATAAGAAAGCAGAATCAGTACAACAATGAAGAATGCATACTCGCTCTACAAGCTAAGCAGAAGAAATGTGGTTGGTATATTGACAGTGGTTGTTCAAAACACATGAAGGGTGATAGAGACAGGTTTCTTATATTAAGAAAGGAAAGAGATGGATCAGTCTCCTTCGGAAATGATGATTCAGCTAAAATCATTGGAAAAGGCACAGTCAGAATTGGGAACAAGAATACAAAGGCAGAAAATGTTCTACTAGTAGAAGATATGAAACATAATCTTCTAAGTGTGAGTCAAATGTGTGACCAAGGTCATAAAGTTACTTTCAATTCACAAAAGTGTGGGATAAGAAAAGAAGGTTCGGGAAAATTGATTGCTACATCCATGAGAACTTCAAGCAACATATATGTGTTAAGTGAAATTGGAAATGAAAAGTGTTTTCTAGGAAAGGAAGATGAAAGTTGGCTATGGCACAAAAGAATGGGTCACATACATTTTTATAACCTTGTCAAAGTCAGAAAAAGAGAAGCAGTTAGAGAAATGACCCAGATCATGAAACTAACCAACACTTTATGCAAGCATTGTAAACAAGGAAAGAAAACAAAGACCAAGTTCAAATCAAAGGAATATTCAATGAAAAGACCACTGGAAATGGTGCATACGGATATAGTTGGACCAACTACAACAAATGGTTTAAAAGGTGAGAAATATTTTATGTTATTAGTTTATGATTATACAAGAATGACTGCACTTTTCTTTCTCAAGAATAAGTCAGAAACTTTTGAAAACTTCAAGATATACAAGGAAATGGTTGAAAATGAAATGGATTCAAAAATCAAATGCTTGATATCTGATAATGGAGGAGAGTTCACTTCAAAGGAATTTATGGAATACTGCAACAGTCATGGAATAAAAAAGCAATTATTTGTTGCTAGGACACCTCAACATAATGGAGTTGTTGAAAGAAAGAACGGGACAATACGGGAAATGGATTGAATAAGGATAATGGATTCCAAACTGACAGATATTTTTTGGACACAGGCAGTGCATACAGAAGTTCACATTCAAAACAGAGTAATGCTCAGAAACAACACTGACAAAACTCCCTACGAGCTATGGAAAGAAATACCAGCAAATGTAAATCACTTCAGAGTTTTTGGAAGCAAATGCTACATCAAAATAGAATATGGCAGAATGGGAAAGTTTGACTCTCGTTTGGACAAAGGAGTACTTGTTGGTTACTCAAGTACAAGGAAAGAATACAAGTGTTACAACCTGAGATTGAACAAAGTTGTGGAAAGATTCAACGTAACAATTGATGAAACGGGTAGACAAGAATTAAAGGAAGAATAAAATGAATCAATAGAACAACTTTACGAAGAAGAATCAGAAGATGAAAATGAAGGAGAAGATGAAGAGGATCCGATAGAAGCAGAGGAGAAAGTTCAGCAAGTGCCTCCAAAGACACCTAGTATACGAGTACAGAAGAATCATCCTTCAGATTAGATTATCGAAAATAAATATGCAGGAGTTGAGACTAGAAGAAGAATGTATTCACTAGAACAAACACAACTAGCACTCACATCTACGATTGAACCAACATGTTTTGAAGAGGCCAACAAGGATGAATTTTGGAATAAGGCCATGGATGAAGAATTGGATCAAATAGAAAAAAATGACACTTGGGAATTGGTTCCAAGACCAAAGGATAAGAATGTGATCGACACAAAGTGGGTATACATGAATAAATTGAATGAAGATGGACATGTTACAAGGAACAAAGCTAGATTGGTATGTAAAGGATATGCACAGGTTGAACGAATCGACTTTGAAGAGACATTTGCCCCAGTTGCCAGAATGGAAGCAATCTCATTGCTTTTATCTTATGCATGCTCCAAAAATGTTAAAGTGTATCAAATGGACATAAAATCATATTTTCTGAATGGGGAACTTGAAGAAGAAGTCTACATTGAACAACTAGAAGGATTTCAGTTATCAGAGAAAACAAATTATGTGTATAAATTAAAGAAGGCCTTGTATGGTCTAAAACAGGCTCCTAGAGCATGCTACTCTAGAATGGATAAATATCTACAGCAGACAGGGTTCAGAAAAGAAAGTGCAGACAACAACCTCTACATCAAGGTAAGTCAAGATAGTATTTTATTAATTGAAGTTTATGTTGATGATATTATTTTTGGTAGTGATGATGACAGGTTAAGCCGAAAATTTGCAAAGGATATGCAGAATGACATTGAAATGGAATTACTTGGAGAACTATCCTTCTTTCTAGGACTTCATATACATCAAAGCAACCAAGGAATTTTTATTTCTCAAACCAAGTATATCAGAGAAATGCTAAAGAGGTTCAGAATGGAATATTGCAAACCAATTATCACTCCCATGCAAACCAGTTGCAATTTGAGAAAATATGATGATTCAAAGTCTACAAATTAGAGGCAATACAGGTCAATGATTGGTAGCCTACTATATGTGACAACATCCAGACCATATGTAATGCAGGAAGTTGGATAGGTGGCATGATTTCAAGCAGCACCAAAGGAATCACATGTATTAGCAGTGAAGAGGATTTTCAAATATCTCAAAGGAACAGAAGAGTTTTCATTATGGTATCCAAAAGGAAAGGATCTATCACTTATTTCCTAGACAGATGCAGATTGGGCAGGTTGTATTGATGACTGACGAAGCACTAGTGGAGCAGCATTATACTTGGGTGAGTGTTTAGTATCATGGCTAAGCAAGAAACAATCATCAATATCTTTATCTACAGCCAAGATAGAGTATATTTCAGCAACAACATGTTGTACATGGGTTCTTTGGATGAAACAAACTCTGACATATATACAGGTTGAGTATGATGAGCCCATTCCAATCTATTTTGATAATACAAGTGCCATCAGTATCTCAAATAACTCAGTGATGCACTCCAAGACGAAGCACATTCCAATCAAGTATCACTTTCTACAGGAACATGTTGCAGAAAAGAACATCAAAGTTGAGTATGTGGGCACAAAAGAACAAGTGGAAAACATCTTTACAAAACAACTTCCACAAGAAGCCTTTGAGTATCTTCATGAGAGACTTAGAGTTATTTCTACTCTAAAATGAATGATTTTGAATGTGTATCTTATATGTTTTAGATGTACACGAGTAAGCACCATAAAGAGGACAGTTCAGTTAGGGGGAACAGCCCCGGATGGAAATATACCTTCGCCATTGATGACAAAGGGGGAGATATTTATCAGATCTAGAGGACAGAGGCATGATTCTAGGGGGAGAAATGGTCACAGAGATGCAGAGGATAGAGGCATGGTTCCAGGGGGAGCATGAGTGATATGACTTCAGTATTTCATGACATGATTTCATTATTGCATCAGAGTGTTTCCATCAATTCCAAAGGCAGAGATTGTTGATTAAGGTTGGTTGTCATTGATGTCAACCCTTGAAGAAAGTTTGGTAGCACAAAGGTTTGGGTAATGGACCCAAGTTTGTTTGATGTAAATATGACTCATTATTTTCTTGTCATGGTTGATAAGAAGTACAAATGGATGAACTCCAAAGTGGTCCCCTTATGGTGAAATCCCTCACGGGAAGACGCTTTGTGGATTGAGTTATCCTAGAAGTATGGTTAGAGAACCCATGCTTAATTGTGGAATAATGAGATGAAGGTCAGTGAATTTGTTAGTGAAACTATCCTAGATGGATAGTGCTTGTTATGCCATTTTTGGTGGTATATGGAACGTCAAATAAATCCTCACAGTTAGAGATTTATGGCCATGTGAAGTTGGAGAACCCTTATGAGTCATATAGAAGCCCTAAAAAGTCAAAGTGTTTGAAAAATAAATTATTTAAATAATTAAGTTAATGGAGAACTCCCTAAAATAAGGAAAGTGGGTTGCTACATGAAAGAATAATAAGAGGCAAGGCTCTCTCATTTAATTACACTTGAACACATTGAATATCTTTTGTTGTGTGAGGATTATTGCAAGTACTCATTGATACATCTAGAGTTGCGAAAGTCTAAGGTAGTACGAAGAGTTGACGGTGAAATTCTCGGAATTACAGCGAATACAAAAACCCTATTTTATGAGGCATACATGGGCTAATAATGTATTAGGGTGTGTACATACTGAGGTGTACGCGGGATGGCAGTGTATAGGGTGTGTACATGTTGGTAAAACCATGGAAAATTGAGAAGATGAAGATGCAGAGGTTCTAGATTCTGAGATCAAGCTCCCAGGAAGGTCTACAGTGCTCAGATACATCAGATCTATCCATTGGTTCGAAAGGTATGTCTTATTTCTATGAATAATTAGATTTTGATGTATGCATGAGGAATGGTTATGGATATTTGAGGATTCTCCCTAGAGAGACTAGTGGCTGCATGGGATCTTCTGCATAAGTCAGATCTACAGAAATACAGTGTTGGTATATTTATCATTGATACTTCTTGTTGAGGCACATCTTGTATTTCTTGGAATATGGATAAGGTTTTTTGTGGTACATGGTTGAGATCTTGTATTTGTGAAGTGGTTGATGCATTGAGAGTGTGAATAACAGAAAGGGTTTGATGACTAGATCATGTGAGTGTTATTATAATTGTTCATGATTACACACACCTATATGGCACATGACTAGAGATATATATATATGTGTGATTTGGGTAAAGGTTATGTATGAGGATGCATGCACAGGGTATAGTTACAGTCTGGATACAGTGATAGGTTACAGATCTATGTGAAAAAGTTACATAGGGTCATAAGTTTTCAAGAGAAAGAAAACCCTAGTTTTCAGAAGGCATACACAGGATGCATAACAGTTTGATCGCGTACATACGTAGGCTGCATAACATATATGGTGTGTACATACACGTGTTGTGGCACTACAAGTCGTGTACCTATTGTATTTTTTTTTATACATGTTCATTTCAGGTACATATTGATTACAGGGAAGTTGTACAGGTTGGATGCAGGTCAGTGGTACAGACTGATACAGTTGTACAGTGGTATATCTCACAATGATAGTGTGACAGTGGTTCCATCATTCTACTTCTACTTTAGGGCGGTTGGATGAGACAAGGATAGGTGGTTTTAGCCACCTTCCGGTTGTAGCCAGAGAACTTAGGGGGTTGTAGCCTCCTTCTGGTTGTAGCCAGAGAATTCGGGAGTTGGAGTTTCCCTCAGGTTGTATCTTGAGAAACTAGGGGGTTGGAGCCTCCTTCCAGTTGCAGATGGAAAACAAAGGAAGTTGGTGCTTCCAATGAATGTAATTCTTCAAGACATATAATAAAAAACATTATGTGATTTAATCCCGCTTTGGGTTTCCACGTAAAACACTGGTGTACTGTGTATGTGTATGATTGTTCATTTCTTCATTTCTTATTTACTCTGCAGTTATTGGATGATAATGCTACATTGATATAACACTTGGATTATATGGTTAAAAAGGATTAAATTTCTCTATTACTCATTCACCCCCCCTCTCAGTAATCCAACATCAAGCATCGATGGATATTCACTGACAAATGGAGCACTAGGTTGTACAACCTGCTCCAAGACAACCTCTATTGTGGTAGTCTCTGTCGATGGGGCCAAAAGTGGTGGTGGGGGTGGGTGGAAGACAGGTGAGATGTGATTGACCCTCACAAGCTATATAAGTGATTCTAACACCCTAGGACCAGAGAAAGGCAAACTAGAAGCAACACCCAGGTGCCCAAAGGGTGCAATACTACTATACCTAGGAAATATATGTGTGGCCTACATACATATCAATAAAATTGAAATTAGTACCAAATAGTAAATTTCAGAAACACAAACAATTTGAGAATTATACAATATTTAACTTTACACATGATACATGTGATGTTATTGACTTGTCCATCCCAGATGGACAATCATCGGCATCGTCTGGTGCCAAATCCTATAGAAACAAGAGAACATATAAAAAAAATTAAGGATGTCATAAAGTAAATAAAAGACTCTGTTGAATATATCAAATGTGATACATACATGTGTCTACGGTGAACCCAATGAACATGTTGCCTCTACTATTGCATAAGTGGTGGGGCTAAGCACTGATGCATCCATAGGAATAGAGGGTTTGTTGTTGGGACGCAATAACTGCAAAACAACATACAATAAAATATTTATATAAATACACAAAATAAAAAATAAATATATAACGATGAAGAACATATAGAGGGTTAAGATACTAAACTCCTCTATGAAGCTATGCTATCCAGTGGGATCTATAGTCCCATATCATATCTTCCCACAACTCGAGCATCTATGAGGTTCACATGGACGACTACTATTTCCATGTGCCCTCTCCTCATTATACTCTCATGTGCATGTTGATGCTCCAACACCTCTATCAATGTCACTGGAAGGAACCTCCTGCTGAGATAGTGCAACAAAGCTATTGTGTTGCACTAGGATACGATTCAATGATGAGATGGCTAGTTGTACATGTTGCAAGTTATATGTAACATGAGGATGTTGGGTAGGGGGGACAAGCCTTCTTCTGGGGGGACGGGAACCTAACTCGGGGTCACGCATGGCATGCTATCAGTCATGTGCAGACCCTCGACCCACCCATGGAAGTCACCAATGTCAAATTAGTTGACATGCTTACCCATAATAAACTCATCCTATAATTTCCTCAGAAAATATAATGGCATATCCATATTATTGCGGGGAGGTTTATCAAAAACCATGTACCACATATCCATCCAATTTTGACTAATTTGTGGATGGATGCACCGGTCAATGGAGATGTGTTTCCTGGTCAATGGTAGTTCTTGTCCATTTCTAGGATCCCTAAAAATAGACAATATTTGTTGTTTTGAAATGCCTAGTTCTTTGAATTGGCTTCTTTCTGAACCAGTGTTATAGTACTCATAAATTTGTGCTCTATAACCAGAAATAGAGGTAAATTTACCTCGGTAAATTGCAATGGAGTGCACAATGATGTCCAAATAAGTGGCCAAGGAGACTTTGTTAGGCTCTCTAGTCTCCCTTAATTGTTCCTCAAGGGTTCATAATATAACCAACCCTCATCAATTTCAATGTTTACATTGTGTGGTGGTGGTGGGTTGGGGTTTTGATATTCTTATTTTTTTTTTGAGCGGTTTAATTGTCTTGGGGTTCCATTGTATTATATATACTGCAATTTAAAAAACATGGAATGTAAATTAGGTTCTTCTTTTATTTAAAATACAAAATTACATTTTTTTTTTAATTTAGATTATTGGGAGAAAAATACTAAATTGGAATGACTAAATTGGATTAAAATTAAGAAAAATGTAACATACCTGGACACAGTGGCCCCCTCCTCCCTTTCTTCCTCTCTCTAGCTCCACTATATTTTTCTAATGAGAGAACACGAGCACGATTTGTGCACAATTGGCACAAACTGTGATCGGGCCCTTTAAATATTTTTATCAGTAAGAATGTGTGCACATTCTTAGGACCACACACGCGTTCTTAATTAAGACCTCACACACATTCTTAAGACCGCGCACACGGTTTTTCCACTAAACCTATGTGGCAATCCACATGGACGTTCAACTATATCCAAACCTATAGGTATAGGAACATGTGTGTGTTCCTAAGAACACGCACATGTTCCTGTGAGTGTGTGTTCTTAATCATTCCCTTTCCACTTTTTCGACCACGAACTTCTTGCACTCACCCGCCAATTTTTTCATTATACCCCAACTAACCTAAACTGGAAAAAATATTGAATTCTAGCCTGAAATTTTTGTTGTGAAGGATATCAACAATGAATTTGTTGTTGCTACTAAGGGTATTATTGACCCTAGAGATATATTGTATATTCCCTAAGAAGGATCGAGGACCCACTACACCCATAGCCAGTATTAACAACCAAACAAGAATATGGAAAAACCATTACAATTATCATTATCATCATTTATAATTTCCATCAGTGTATCCTAAACCATTACAATGCTCAAGAAGTTTCAGATGACCACTAACCATCACACCAAGTGGTTTCTAACTTACCACAAACCTCACACACAAGTGGTTTTAGTTGACCATGAACCTCACACACAAGTGGTTTTGGTTGACCATGAACCTCATGATAGGGAAACTAATTTACAATGCACACATTCACTTGGGATTTCTTCACTTTGAGCTTCATCCTCAAATTTTCAACTTCTTATTCTTTTGTACATGCATAAAAATGATTAATGCTCGAACTTTTTTCCTCTTCCTTTTGTACTTACAACCAACTGATCATTGATGTCCATATAAAAATTAATCTACCAAGATACATGGGTGTCATCTGTTGTACTCGCTAGTTCTCTAGGTATCCTTTTCACCTACATGGTTCATCAACATGTTAAAATCTCATTTAATCATAACTTGGTCTCAACCAATTCACACTCTGAGATTAATCTATCTCAGCTTCCCCCTTAAATGAAGATCCAACTTCTCTGACTCACCATCAAGATTAGATATGAGTACACATACTACCCTTGTACCTACCTAGTGGTTAATTTTATATCTTGATGCCACATCCACTCTATGAATAAGAGGGATAAATGCTACATTATTACATGTGCTACCACACCAATGTATTAGGCCTGACTCAACGGGGCTTACTAAACTCCTAGGGACTACAACTTTCCAATGGTAAGTTTGGCATCGTGGACCAAAAATTTCTTCGGGTACAATTGATAATGCACCCCCTACAACACTTATGCTCAATTACAACGTTTCAAATCAGGTACAACAAACATTCAAAGTGATTTACTAAATTTCCAGCAAGCCCATTACTTATCATCACCATACATTTCACCCTTTACATCTCATTTGACATGAAGACTTCATTACATTAGAACATCACTTTATTGTCACTCATGTGACCATGTCTTCACCCATTTTACCATGACTAAAAAAAAAAAAAAAAAACTTGTCCCACGAAGGACAAAGGTAATTTCACAACCATCAAGAGCACTTACAACTATGGGCATAGGTCAATCTTTTGCATTGCATCCAAAATTTTTGGCAATGTTGATGTATCTGTCTAGTGTGACCTTCACAGGTCCTCCCAACAAAATCATGTGATTGGGAGGGCATCAAGGGCTATGGGATTCACTCATTGAATTGTTGTATCCTTTTTCCTGATGATTCTACATCACTAGACCCAATGGAACTTTCCCAAATGATCTGGAGTCCAAGCTAGAAACCCATTGTCTCCTTCAACCGAACAGTGACCTTCAAGAATTTTCACAATATCATATGTTCCAGGAATGCTTATACAATCTTCAGGAGAGGCTATAGACCTCTTTACATGCCACTCATTATGCTCATATGGAGATTTGAATACTATTACATTACCACAAAAGAATTTATAGTTTTGGAATCAAAAAATTCTCTAGCAAAAAAAAGACCCCTTTCAATGACCCAAATTGAATTTTAGAGCCTTGATTTTCCACTGTACCTAGTATTCAGAAGAAAAAACCTCACTCTGATTACAACAAGTGGGGATTTTGCGGCAATATCCCTCACAATGTTTTACAAGTAACACGTCATTTTTTATGGTGTCTCTCTCCACAAACGCCCCCAATTTCAGAGTAGGTTTGTCCTCCATAGGCACATACTTTGGATACAAAGTATACACACCAAATTTATTGTCGTCCTCGTCCTCATTGGTAATGTTATCAAATCCATAATAATAAGTCTTCCAATGCCAGATTACTAGAGCTAGTGCACCCACAAAAATGATAGCAGATAAATTCCTCAAACGCACCCTCCTTAGAATAACCATTGATGGTGATGATGATCACATTATCGCTATGTAGATCCATCAATTTCTCAACATAAACTTCCTAGGTAACTATAATGCATGTGACCGCAACCTTCAAATCATTCCAACCAAGGGAAAATCCCTTCTTCTTATATTCCTCGCTGACCCCTTCAGCTTTCATCCTTGGTGGTGATCAGAAAAATTTAGAACACAGAGGTTGTTATTCTTCACACAACAACAACTCCCTCATCCTTTGAATTCCTTTGATCTGTACATCTGTGATACAACAAAAAAACACAGGCATGCTTCCTCAAATATAGAATTCGATCATTCAAGTTTCCCTCACTTCATCCCTTAACGTGATTCATTCTCACACAGTTCCGTCACATAAGTAACTCTTCTCTCAAGATCTTGGGCCCACCTATGAGGGAGTTAGCCCAGTCCTTCTCTTATACCAATAGATCCTAGGCCCACCTGTGAGGGGTTTATCCTAGTCCTTCTCTTATACCAATATGAAAGATTGAATAGATACATTTGTATCACACACTCAAAATACAGAGTTACACTGAGAGCTACAACTCAAACTCAACACGTAAATTTTTTATGGCTTACTCTAATGAACCAAGAACATGTATAAATACAACAAGGAAGTATCTAGATATTCCTCGGGAAATATCTATGCAAATACCCATGAAAGATCTAGATACGAAATCTCTAGAATAGAAAGTTTCTCAATTGTTATACACAGTTGGCCAGTCAGTCGACTATCTAGAATCTTACCTACCATACTACCATATTAAATGTGGGAGTAATTACTGCATGTTCATCCTTATGGGGGGGGGGGTAATTACTGAGTAGTTACTACCATATTAAATGTGGGAGGGTCCATGAATATCATAAAAATGTGAGAGTAGAATATTTTGTGTGTGCAATAATTAGTTGTGTGTAAAAGCGAATAGATTGTGAGTGATTCTTTGTTTCATTGAGATATCGTTGTGAGAGAAAACATTTTCATGTGATGCCAAGGTGAGGATAACTTCCAGTGTGGAGAAGTCATGATGAAGATGTGATCAATTTAGAGATCCATGGACTACAATGACATCTCATGAAGAGCCCAACTCTGTTAATAACGCTCTTGGATCTACCATCGATGTCCCTTCTCTTGATAAGATCGATTGTTCAACTTTCCCTTGAAGAAGAAGCATATTTTTTATCGATCTGTTGACAACATTTGATCCGAGATTTTCTATGAGAACTTTCTCTACAAAAATCTACGATGAGGATCTTTTACTTACAATTAATTACATGTGAACATGAGAAAATAATTTCTTACCAATGCATATGAATGTGAGAAAATGGTCATAATTATGTGCATATGTATAATTAAATATATACTTAATCAAGCGATAATGCAATCAAAACTCACACATATAATTTGACACCCGTGTGTTAACGGAGTTCACCAGACTCTTCTGGATACATCTCCAAATCTTCTTGGATTATGAATCACTTTATTATCCTTCCTATAGCAGGGTTGAAACCTTCTCAAAAAATGTGGCACATGCTCCATAAAGGGATAAAAACCCAGAGAAACCTTCTCTTATACAAAGAGAACTTAAGGCTATCACATAAGTGACATTTCTTTAGACACCAGAATGACTAAATTTCTTTCTTCCAAACTCTCTTGAGTTCTCTCTCCCAACTCCCTAGAACTCTCCCAAGCTCCCTCAAAAGGGTCCTCCTCCCCAGAGCTTACATAAGGAGTTTATATAGTTTCCTTCTCTCCATAATTAAAGGAGACAAGATCCACAAATTTAGGATCTAATAACAACTCAAGGACAAAATGAGAAAGAATCTCAAACCAACCTATGAGACTCTTACCCTCTCCTTGATACTAGGAAAATTCTTGGGATATAATGAGGAAGAATCTCAAAACAACTCATGAGACTCTCAACTTCCCCTTGAAACTAGGAAACTAATTGTGAAATGTATTCTCACACTTAATTTAATTTTCTTTTTACAAATTAAATGAAAAATACATGAGCACAATATGCTCCAAAAAGTATTAATCATTTTTACAATTTGAATGAGCATTAATAATTCATTGTCACCCATCATCAATCAACATTTTAATGATCTTCTCCATGGTGTGCAAAGTAATAATTCCCTATGTGGAGATCCTCCTAGATCATACCTCCCCACAAAAAACACTTTTGGTCCTCCAAAAGTATAGAGAGAAATTGTAACTTGAATTTCTGCAGCTACCTTTACTAGCTTCTAGGAAGAGTCTTACTCTCCATGATGCACTTCCCTACTACTCGATCTACATAAAAAAATTATATGAAAATCCACACCCTTCTTCTCCTTCACCTTTGTACTTCAGAATGAGGATGTTGATGCCAACACTTGCATCAATGCAAATCTGTAGTTGATTCCTTGATCTGCATAACAAATGTCTATGAAAATCCACACCCTTCTTCTCCTTCACCTTTTCACTTCAGAATGAAGATGTCAATGCCAACACTTGCATCAATGCAAATATGTAGTTGATAATATATGATCACCATTTTGAAAACTTCAAAGCAGTACCATACTTTCCAAGAGTTTATAAAACACTCATGGACAAGTTTACAATGATTGCCAAAATAGACCTTAGACAAAAATAATGTCTCTCACTCAACAGTGGCTACAAGACCCATTACAATGTTTCCAACAAGGCTTAGTCAAAAAAATAATGCCTTCACTCTCATCATCACTTATGAGTGGCTAATCACAACCTTTTACATCAATTTCTAGGCAACATTAACATCAAGGTGCACTAGTGGTGAATTCTCATGGTTTTAAAACCACCCCATTACAAACATGTGCAACATAATAAATAATGAAAATGCCTTCAAGAGGCATTAATGGTTAGACATCATGGTCTCAAACCACTGCAACATAATATGTTCCAGGGGAAATATCCATCTCCCTTGTTTTCCATGATCTAACTTTAGGAATAGACAAAACTTCCCTGCAAATTTCATATCTTGTTGCCTTGCTGCAGCATCAAAACCACAAACATATGCAAGTACATTTTTATCCTCTTACAATTCTCAAAAAGAGGAAAAAAAAAACAATTAATTTAACGAGACTTACATTGTTTTTTGCACAAAGGCACTAAATTTGTGGCTCAAAACTCAGCATACATAGCACCAACAAGTTTGTCTCATCATTCCACAACTTTTGATTGTAAACTTGGCTATATTATGAAGAGTGCAACTCTTCCTCGTAAAGTGTGCCAAGTAGTCATGGGCTCGGCCATAGCTCTCAAATTTCACTGCTCATACCACTGAAAGATCTGCACCATTGGATCCGGATTGGAAAATCGTGAAATTTGATTGTAAACTCGACCATACTCCGTAATAGGCTTTCGAGGCCTCTCCCTGCTCTAGCACCTCAGTCTACATGCACACAAGTCATACATCCTACATAACTTGTTTGTCCCTCCTTAGAACAAGTTTGGGATGGAGCTTCCAACATTTCTCGATCCAATTTCCTCTCATATTGCAGTGAGTGCAATAGTTGTGTGACTTCATGCCCGTCTTTCCTTCACTGTAAGGAATTTTTCTCTTCTGGCACTTTGCAACACTCTTTTTGTCCCAAGATTTTTCGAGGAGACTTTGATTTCCTTTGGAATCTCTTGCTATATCTATCACTTTCATAAAGTAATGTGCCAGTGCTTTTATTATATGGTGTTGGTGATGATTCAATCTTTTTGCTTGAAGAATTACCTGCTTCTTCTACTTTTGATCATTCTCCTTCAACATACCCCAATCCTGCAAACGGGGGCCTTCCTACAACCTCTAGTGGTTGAATGATTCCTTGGCCATTAATACCAAGACATCCTCCTTTATACCCCATCTTCCTCTAAAACTTCAAGCCAATTCCTTTGGTGTGCCTTTCAAAAACTCCAAAAGAAGCATCATCATTAATAAGAGAAGGATTTGAACATGGAGAGTTTTTTACCTCTAGTCTTGTGTGTGACACTTGACCATCTTCCTGAATTTTGACCAACTGTTCATTTTGTCTTGGTTTGTATGAGGATGAAGCTTCTAGGAAACCACCTTGGTTATTTAGTGTCTAGAGAGCATCCTCTATTATCTAACAATATGTGCAACCATCAACACTTTCATGACAAGCACCATAACTAATATACATTTCATGCCCACAAGTTGGCCTAATCTTGGAGGGACTTTATGCCTTCTCTATAGTGGAACATTATCCAACTTGTTCCTCCACAATATTCTCTAACATGAGTCTCAATTTATGTGTCTCATCCTCTAAAACTTGTAGAATCCTTCTGAGCTCTGCATTCTCCACTTGAATGCATTGGTTGATTTCTTCCAACTCTTGAAGTCTCGCTCGCTTCAATCCTTTTCCCATGGTTGTCTTCTGCAAATGCCTCCAAATCTACACTTTCAAATGGTAAATGGAGAATATGGGAGAATATAATGTAAATATGTTAATCAACCCTTTGAATAGTCACTCTGAATGACTTGAATCACACTCAAATGAAATTGTCCTGTAGACCCCCTTATTCAATTTCAGGGTGGTCCAAGGAAACAACAAGATGGTTTTGAATGATTCACAATTATAAGTTCCTCCTTCTTGAGGGATTACATGCAACATACATGGATTAAAAATATTGCAGTGATTACAAATATTTTCTTACACCAATAATGGTCTTTCAATACTGCCAAAGAAGCTTTAGGAAAACAAACATGATGTCTCTCACTCTCAAAACCTCTCAAGATAAATACCCCTTGTTACCAAATGCATCATTTTAAAGAAAAAAAATGTATTAAAAACTTTGACCATATTCCAACTTGTTCTTGGATCAATTCCTAATCTGTGACTTCATTCTGCAATAAAATATACAGCCCTGTGTCTTGTGTAAACAATCAAGCATTGTGCACCATAACTGCAATTTTTTTCATAACTTTTTGTTACAAGGAATGAAATCAATTTTTTTGAGGCCCTGTTTGAGATTTCGAAGAGATATTTCTTTTGATATAAAATACTTGATCTCTTTTAACTCGTAGAGTGATAAAATGCTTCCTGAAACACAAGGGGCACACAAGTGTATTGTCTACAGAACTATGTGACTTCAAACAACGATATCTCATAAACTAGGCAACGAAATCAAATTCTGTAAAATAACCATTTGACATAACAGAGAATCCTTCAGAATGAGCTATCATATTCCCTATGAAACACATTTTAGAGTTTGTGACATATATCTGAAGTTTTCATTTCATACAACCGTGATTTAATTATTTTTGGGGTGATTTGCTTCAGTTTGAGTTCACAATTCAATATGTTAATAATAATAATAAAAAGATACCCATTTGTGTAATCACCTGGGATTTCTATTTGCAACCTCTATCTCAAAAAACAAAAGCTTCTACTCAGAGAAAAATCATTTTTTTTCATTTTCAACGTATGTTTTCCCATTTTGGGGTGAATTGTATCAACAACATTTTATCTTTAAATATTGATTTGAAAAATCAATAATGAGATTTATTTTATCTGCCTCTGAAAGAACTTTCCAACGCCATATCATTTGCTCAAATTTGTTGTGTATGTTGCACGCAATCTACATTTTAGTGACTGCATATATTGTGATTGTACAAAATCTGGTTCTTATGGGATGTATATCTTAAGAATAGATATGGATATTGAAAAGAAAAAAAATCCCCTTTGGTGTGTCTTGGAATCTAGTTTCCAACGCAACTGAAATTGTTAAAAATGGATAATATTAAAAGAGAAATCTAAATTTTACCAACAAGTACTCAAAAATCGGTGAATTCCATCTTCAATGTTGTCTTATTCTTGGATTGTAGCCAAGCAACTTGTATGGTCCATGATCTTACTGCCCATGATTATTCACAATCTGCAAAATTGGTCAGACCTTCTCTGATACCACTTGATCCGAGATTTTTTGTGAGAACTTTCTCTACAAAAATATACAACGATGATCTTTTACTGATGATTAATTGCATGTGAAAATGAGCAAATAATTTCTTAACGATGCATATGAACGTGAGCAAATTGTCATAATTATGTGCATATGTGTAATTAAATATCTACTTAATCAAGCAAGAATGCAATTAAAACTCACACATAATTTGACACCCATGTGTTAAACGAGTTCACCAGACTCTTTTGGCTACATCTTTGGATCCACTTGGAATATGAATCTCTTTATTATCCATCCTATAGCAGGGCTGAAACCTTCTCACAAAATGTGGCACATGTTCCATAAATGGCTAAAAACCCAGAGAAACCTTCTCTTATACAAAGAGAACTTAAGGCTCTCACATAAGTGACATTTCTTCAGACACCAGAAGGACTAAATTCCTTTCTTCCAAGTTCTCTTGAGCTCTCTCTCCCAACTCCCTAGAACTATCCCAATCTCCCTCAAAAGGGGCCTCCTCCCCAGAGCTTACATAAGGAGTTTATATAGTTTTCTTCTCTCCATAATTCAAGGATACAAGATCCACAAATTTAGGATCTAATAACAACTCAAGGACAAAATGAGAAAGACTCTCAAACCAACCTATGAGACTCTTAACCTCCCCTTAAGACTAGGAAACTACTTGGAATATAATGAGGAAGAATCTCAAAACAACTCATGAGACTCTCAACTTCCCCTTGAAACTAGGAAACTAATTGTGAGATGGATTCTCACACTTAATTTAATTTCCTTTTTACAAATTAAATGAAAAATACATGAGCACATTATGCTCCAAAAAGTATTAATCATTTTTACAATTTGAATGAGCATTAATAAATCTTGGTCACCTATCATCAATCAACATTTTAATGATCTTCTCCATGGTGTGCAAAGTAATAATTCCCTATGTGGAGATCCTCCTAAATCAACCTTTCATGGACAGATGCAAACATTTTTGATAGTTGTGAGCGTGAAGATGTTTGAGAGGGGACTCATTATTTGCACATGTGGAAAGAATGCTCTGAATTGGTGTAAACATCATAGTCTTTGTTTTATGTTGTTGGAGAAATGCCACACAATCTGGTCAATGGGGTCAGCATAAATAAAAAAGGCTCCAGTGTCATGTGAGGTTTCTACTCCTAGACAAACTTGTGAAGAGTATGCAGGGGAAATGTCAGCGTCAACAGAGATTGGCTCATGAGTCATGACAACAAGTTGCAGATTTATTGTGTTGTGTGAAAGTATGTGGTGAAAGAAGCGACATCCAGTAATTAGTAGCATATAATTTTTGGTTGTGTATGTTATGAAGGATCAAATCCTGTCACTGAGAGGGAGGGGTGAATCAGTGACACAACAATTATATCAATTTTTTATTTATTAATGAAAACTGAATCTTAACACAATATTTTATCGTTGAACCCAAATGGGAAAAACACAAACTCTTTTCTATTAACTGCAAAATTTGTTTTACATGTTACATAGAAGGAAGATGTACTTCCTTTTTTATCAGCACCAACTGATCAGGATGCACCCACACCCCGGTTTACCAACACCAATTGGTAGGAGGCTATGACCCCCTATTTAGTCAACTACAACTGAAAAGGAAGCACCAACTCCCTCTTTAGGCAACAACTTGCCCTTGCACCACCCAACCACCCTTAATACATAGGTATTTGTATTTCTTCCTGGAATCTACTTCAGCTATTGATCTTTTGATTTGGACTGCAGAGACACTTTATTCTGAACACTCTTCCATGTTTATATACTCTTCAAATGGCATGAGTGTGACACATTTGTGTCCCTTCATTTCGAACATCACATCTCTTCGATTAATTACTGTTAATATTGTTTATTTATTTTTACCGTGAAGGTAAATTGATCACAGTCATGGATCAATTTTAATCCTTTTTACTCGTTCACTAATCTCTATTATATTCACAGAGACCAAATTCTATGGAGGCGCTTCCTTCAAGCCATTTCATATGACCAAGCATTACAGAACCACAGGCTTACCAAATATAGCGGCGTATAATAGTTTCCTTTTAAAAATTCTTATATCATATGACCATCGGTGATAACCAGATGCTAAGCCAAACGAGTGCTTGAGTGCTTTATTAAATCAATGGTTACTATTCGATCTTCTAATGGGATGAATGACTATCATAATTTTGGCACTTTGACCTTCGGGTCTTTGTGACTTCCAGCATATCAAATCTCTGAAGCTGTCAATCTACTGACACGTGTCCCTTTCATAATTTCGACATTCGAGACTTCGGGATATTAGAGTATTTGCTTGCTATGTAAAACTCTCGAAGTATAAACTCTCGACGTGATGTAAACCTCTTGATGTCACATGATGACTTGGCATGTGTCGAGTAGCTGCCACGTGTCATTCAAATTCACAATATACACGTGCATGAAATGCCAATTTTACTTTGACACTTATCACTATCTGACGATGCCACGTGTCATAGATGATGTTCTCTACTGACATCGTCTGTCAATGTGCCTTTCTTCCTCGACTTCGACGCTTCTGCCTTCAGTTTTTTTTTTTGTATGTTATGTCCAACCTCCCGATCTCTGAAATGGAGAAATCCCAACTAAAGGTGCTAGCTCCTCTTCCACAACCCATTTTACATTTGACCTCGGGTTATGACCCAGGGTTGAGTGTTTCACATTTTTGCGTTTCAAGATTTCAAACAACTCTCGTTGATGTTTCTCTGAATCATGAATCCTCGAATTCATTGATCCAGTTCCATGTGTTCTCCTTTCAACCGACATATAGGATCTCTTCAGAATTTCAGACTTCGCGAGTTCAGGATCCTTGACTCCTTGACACTCCAAATCCTTCGATTCCCAAGTTTCAAGTTCTGAAGAAACTCATAGCTAACCATCGTGCAAATTATCCCAGATCTAACAATCCTTGTATTTCCTCTAAATCTGTTGGATATTGTCATTTTGACCAAAAGGTAGGGGGCCTAACAGGTCGTCCCGGGCTCCAGGCTGGTGAGCTTCTCCTGGAGTCCAAACACCTAGATCCCCCACCATACCTTTGCACTATGGGTCGATAAGCTATGGAGAGAGTCATGTATATAAATCTGTATGTCTTCATTCACACTTCCAATGTGGGATAAATCTCGTTACATGAGACAATCAGGGTCGTTAATTCTTTGATCATACGACTGTTGTGGCTTCTCGCATTTTCTGTGCATTAATCAATTGTTCAGTCGTTTCACTGATCCCGACGACATCTCTACAATTCGTTCTTCCTTCAGAGCTTTTGATCATTGAATCATTGTTGATCCTATCATGATCAACAATAGTCACAGATTTCCTCTCTTTGCAATGTGCTATTCCTTCTGAGCTTTGATCTTTCGATTATTCGCTTCTCCTGTTCGCTCTTTCGATCTTTGCACACGGTTTGACATCTTCTGCTGACTGATATACTTGTTGACATTAATGACAATCTCAACTGTGGTAATTCATCATTAACAACAGATCATCACATCAACTGTTGACATCAATAACAATATTTCCAACAATCTCTCCCTTTGTCATTGAGGGAAACACACTAACTTCATATTCAAAACTCCCCCTGTGATGATGCTTTCCTCTTATGAAGATTTCCTTTTATGAATTTTCTCTCCCCCTTTGACATCAATGGAAAAGGGTTTCTTATCCAATCATATGTCTGTATAAACACTTTTCTAACCACTGGTAACTCCTTCTGCAATCAAACTTTTTATGTCATAACTGAATGACACCTTATGTTGTTGATTTCTATCTCCCCCTCAATAGGTGCCAATTGATGCATCATTTTCTTGAGAGATTTAGGTAGGAAGAAGTATTACTCCCAATTTTTGCCTGAGATATTCAAATACATCTTTGTTTAAGGGTTTTGTAAAAATATATGCCACATGTTCTTGTGTTGGAACATATTCCAATTTATTGTTCTTGTTTTCAGCCTTATCTCTTAGATAGTGGTACTTTATGGGAATGTGTTTCGATTTTGAGTGTTGGACTGGGTTCTTAGAGAGACTTATCGTGCTTGTATTGTCACAGTGGATAATTGTGGGTTCTTCAAATACTATTTTGATGTCTTGTAGAGTTTGTTTCATCCATTCCACTTGTGTGCAACATTTTGCTGCTGCAATATACTCAGCTTCAGTGCTAGACAAAGAAATTGAGGATTTTTTCTTGCTTATCCAAGCAACCAGTGATTCTCCCAAAAAGAATGCTCCTCCACTCATACTTTTTCTGTCATCTACACTTCCTACCCAATCAGCATCTAAATAGGCTTTTAATGTGAATGAGTCCTTGCTAGGATACCACAAACCAAGATCTATGGTTCCTTTCAAATATCTAAAGATTCTTTTTACATCTTGAACATGACTCTCCTTTGATTCTTCTTGGAATCTAGCCACCATCCCAACAGCTTTCTTGACATCAGGTATGGAAGTTGTTACATAGAGAAAATTGTCAATCATTGATCTGTAGTGTTTTGGATCTACAGCTTTGGACTCATCATCCTTGCTTAGTTTGCATCCAACTATCATAGGTGTACTAACAGGTTTGCAATACTCTAACTAGAATCGCTTAAGCATATCCTTAACATATTTATACCGATGGATAAAGACTCCCTTTTTGGACTGTATTATTTGTAATCCAAGGAAGAAATTTAGTTTGCCAAGCATAGACATTTCAAATTCTTGTTGCATCATATTACCAAATATTATATTTGCTAATATCATACTACCAAATATGATATCATCAACATATTGTTTTTTGTTGATCAACATATTACCATCAATTTTGCAATAAATATTGTTGTTTGTTGATCCCCTTTTGAGGCCTTGTTTTTGTAAATAAGAGTCTATCCTTGCATACCATGCTCTTGGTGCTTGATTTAATTCATAGAGTGCCTTCTTTAATTTAAAAACATACTCTCTTTTATTGGTTAGTTGGAACCCATTTGGTTGCTCAATATAGACTTATTCTTCTAAATTTCCATTGAGAAATGCTGATTTGACATCCATTTGGTACATTTTAAATTTTCTATTGCTAGAGAAGCTAAGAACATCCTAATTGCCTCTAATATGGACACAGGTCCAAATGTTTATTCATAGTCTATTCCTTCAACCTGAGCATACCCTTTGCATACTAATCTAGCTTTGTTCCTGATTACTTTCCCATCTTCATTCATTTTATTTTTATATACCCATTTAGTTCCAATGACATTTTTATCTTTTGGTCTAGGAAGTAGTTCCCAAGTTTGATTTCTTTCAATTTGATCCAATTCTCCATTCATAGATTTAACCCGGTTATCTTCTTTACATGCCTCTTTGATTGAACTTGGATCAATATGTGACAACAATGCTAATTATGTTTCATACAATAGTTGTCTTCTTGTTTGCACTCCATCATTCATATCTCCAATAATCAGTTCTTCAGGATGATTTTTTTTAATAATTCTTGAGGGTGTCTTTGTATCTCTTCTTGGGAATTCTTCTCTTATCTCTCAATATTGAATATATTCTTCACTTTCACTAGTATCCATATCATCTTCTTCCCTTTATTTTTCATTCTCTTCTACTTCTTCTAGTTGTGTGTCGAATGTCTCATCATCATCTTCATCTTTATTTTTAGATATGGTCTCTTGATTTTTGATCCTTATTGTTTTTAGATCATCCACCTTGACATATGCACTTTCAATAATCTTATGTGATCTAATATTTTAGCATCTATATGCCTTTTTGTTTGAAGCATATCCAAGAAAAATACCTTCATCATATCTGGCATCAAATTTTCCAAGACTCTCATCTAGTCTTTTGATGTAGCATTTACTTCCAAATACTTTGAAGTATTTCACTAATGGATATCTTCCAAACCATAGTTCATAAGGATTTTTTTCACTATTCACCCTAAGCTTCCCTCTGTTCAATTTGCATACAACTATGCTTATAGCTTCCCTCCAATATTCATCTGACAATTTTGCTTCATTGAGCATAGTCCTTGCAGCCTCCTGAAATGTTTTTTTCTTTCTTTCAACAATCATGTTTTGTTGAGATGTTCTGGCAGCAGAGAATTGTCTTTTCATTCCATGAGTTTCACAGAAGACATCAAACTCTTTTGAGGTGAATTCACCACCATTGTCTGATCTAAGACATTTGATTTTTGTCTCCCTTTCATTTTCAACAAGGGTTTTAAAGGCTTTGAATTTGTTGAGTTCTTCTAATTTTTCTTTTAGAAAACATATCCAACTCATTCTAGTAAACTCATCAATGAACTGTTGATACTGAGAGGGGGGTGAATCAGTATCAAGTACAATTTAAAACCTTTTTCAACTTATACTTAAACCATTCAATTATATCCAATGAGCAATGAATAATAGTATAAGAGTTACACCAATACAACACAATACACCATGCACAATATATGAGAAATAATCAATAGTTATTGTTCAAAGGAAGTAATGACTTCCAAAGGTAGCTATAGCTTCTAAATGTAAAGGGAGAGATAAACCTCCAAGAGGAAGATACAATCCTCCAATATCAAGAGATATTTTAACTCTCCATCCTTGCCCCTTCCTTCCACCCAAGAATATATGAGAGGTAATAAAACTTCACATTAAATCATCACCATCAACCAACCATCACATAGAATCTGATAATGCTTCCTGAGACTTCTTCAATTTTTGAAATTATTGAATTCTTGGAATACTATGATCCTATAGATAATATTACTCAATTTATTCTTTGAAACTTCTCCAAGTTTCACTCCTTGAATACTCCCCAAAAAGAAGTTATAGAGAGAATGGTAGACCTTGTTCAATTCTGGTTTATTCAAGAGACTGAACTTGTACAGAATGCTCCACGCTCAATATTTAACATCAGATTCTGAAACTCGCACACACGAAACTACAGTCCGTACTATTTCCAATTCAATTTGTCCCATCTCATGTGGATTATCTATGAAGAAGTTATGACTGTTGTACCCGAAACACATGTTTATTGACTAGCTTCAAGACTGGTCAAAAACCCTATCTTCCACAGAGTGTATCTCCATAATTATAGTGAATCAAGATCTGAAACATTTACCACAGGTACCTTGATATGTCTTCTCAATACCATAGAAATTTCACCATCTGAATCATTCTAAAAAAAAACGTTATAGAGAAAATGGTAAGATGATCTGAAAATAACATACCTTAGAACACATCACCAAAAGACTTCATCCTCCCTTGAAATCCGGCCTTATTTACTTCTGATTTCCTATCAAATTCAAATTTTGTATCAAATGAATGTATAATGATATTTATTTATACCATTTATGTCACTTCCTTTTAACATTAGGGCCGACCTGCCAATTTCTTATTTTGTAATTCTTTTCTTTAATTATCTTCAGGGCCTACATGTACTTCCTTCTTCAATTCACTTTGTCATCTTCAAAAATTGATTTCTCCTCAACCACGAGGATCCACGTGACGTGCCACATACCACTGGGAACAACATGATGTATATTATCCACCCATGGGTCTTGTATCTATATGTGCATTTTCCTTCATGTCCAAATACCTTCATCAATCTTGCAGTCCAAAACCCATGACTAAGGTTGACATCAATGACAACAACCAATCTTCCAACAATATCCCCCTTTGTCATTGATGGAAACACTCATGCTCCCCCTATCATCGTGATCCCAATTTATCTCTCCCTTTGACATCAATGGCAAAGGGTAGGGATTCTCCCCCTGAGTTTAATGGAAAAACGTAGCCTTCTTCTTTGGGGTTGCTCCCCCTGAACATGTGGCACTCAATAATACTTCATCCTTATTTTTGGTCTTTGGGACTTTTTCTTCCTTGGAATCATTTTGCGTGGCTTCTTCCTTCTCTCTCTTCTTCATGTCTAGGATGTATTTGTTGTTCGGTCTTCTTGTTGCATTTGCAACCAATCTTCCTGAATTATTTTCTCTTATTTTACATTTTCGGGAGTCAAACGTAAGAGTGTATCCTTGATCACACATTTTACTAACACTGAGTAGATTATGCTTCAAGTCTTAAACCAATAGGACATTCTTTGATTTTACATTTTTTCTTCCAAGTTCTACTACACCTTCTCCAAGTATTTTGGCAGATGAGTCACCTCCAAATGCAACATTGCCACCCTTTCTCTTCAAGATGATGAATTTGTCTTGATCCCCGGTCTTGTGTGAAGAATATCCACTATCTATATACCATTCATCTTCTTATTTACATTATTCAGTGGTTAATTCTATTCGACAATATTCATTGTTTGGAATCTCTTTCCTTCTCCATACTGTGGTTGGCATAGAAACATCTGCATTCATATATCTGCAATCTAATGCTTTGTGTCCAAGATAATTACATTTGTAGCATACAATATTTTTTTCCATCAATGGGGAAAATGAATTATAACTTTTGTTGACAAATCCACGATTATTTCCATATATTTTATTTACACCATTCATGTTTCTTGCATATTTGTCCCTTTCATTGATTCTGCAATTAATTGCCTTATGTCCAAAAATTTTGCAAGTATAACAATGACCAAGAAAGAAATTTTGATACCTTGGAGTAAGTGGCCTTCTTTGTGATGTAGTCCATCTGGGTTCATGATCTACTCTTCTATAGTTTCCTTCATACTGATTGAAGCTTCTTTGATTCTTGAAGGTAGGAGGTCTTCTTGGATATTCATCTCTTTTGTAATCATTCCTTCTTTCTGGTATCTTGGTCCACTTCTCATCAATTGTCTTTGTAGCTCTTTATTCAACCTTCTTGTTGGTATTTTCATCTTATTTGTATGAAGTTTCACCCATCCAACCAAGATGTGTTAAGTCTTTTGGCACTTGAGATTTTCTTAAGCTCTTCCTCAATGAGACAACTTCTTGTTCAAGTTTCTCACAATATTCTTCTTTCTTCATCATTTGGACCTTATTTACTTCTCCTATTCTCCTTGCTTCTTCGAGTAGAATTTTCAAGGAAATGGTTTCTTCTCTTAGTTTCTCAAAGTCTTCTAATTGTTTCTTCAAGATTACAACTGTCTTTTCATAACTACCCAATTCACTTCTTAGTTTTCTACGCGTGTATTTGAGATTTCTATTTTCAATCTCAACATGCTTCATTTTTTTAAGATTCTCATCTTCTTGTTGAATCATTGTTGCTTCATGATTTTCTTCTTCTTCATTGGAATTTTCTTCTTTAGTGTCATATCTTTCAATCCTTGGATGAGAACATTCAAATTCAACATGTCCTACTCCTTCACAATTAAAGAAAAAGAACTGACCTCTATTTTCTTCTTTGAAATCTGATATGTTGTAATTTGCTTCAACTTCTTGTTCTTCTTATTTTGCTTCTTCCCTTGCATAAAGGTCTTGTAGCTTGTCCCAAAGCTCTTTTTCTGATGCACATGATCCCACCTTGGATTTTACTGAATCTGTCAATCCATCCAGGATGGTATCTATTGTCAATTTGTTGTTCCTTTTTGCTTCCTTCTGAGTTGCAGTCTTTGGTTTCTTCAAAGCATTGTATCCTGAAGAAATTGAGAACCAAACATATACCCAAAGCACTTTCAAGTAAGTTTCCATTCTATTACTCCAGTATTCAAAATTGATTCCATCAAATGGTGGAATCCCATTTGGAATGTTGTCTTCCATTTCTGCATAGGATCTTCCTTCCAGTTGTTAAACTGTACTGAAGCTAACCTGCTCTGATAACAATTGTTGATACTGAGAGGGGGGTGAATCAGTATCAAGTAAAATTTAAAACCTTTTTCAACTTATACTTAAACCATTCAATTATATCCAATGAGCAATGAACAATAGTATAAGAGTTGCACTGATACACCACAATACACCACACACAATATATGAGAAATAATCAATAGTTATTGTTCAAGGGAAGTAATGACTTCCAAAGGTAGCTACAGATTCCAAATGTAAATGGAGGGATAAACCTCCAAGAGGAATATGCAATGATCCAATATCAAGAGAGAGTTGAACTCTCCATCCTTGCCCCTTCCTTCCACCCAAGAATATATGAGAGATAATATAACTTCACATTAAATCATCACCATCAACCAACCATCACATAGAACCTAATAGTGCTTCCTAAGACTTCTTCAATTTTTGAAATTATTGAATTCTTGGAATACTATGATCCTATAGATAATATTACTCAATTTATTCTCTGAAAATTCTCCAAGTTTCACTCCTTGAATACTCCCCAAAAATAAGTTATAGAGAGAATTGTAGACCTTGTTCAATTCTGGTTTATTCAGGAGACTGAACTTGTACAGAATGCTCCACGCTCAATATTTAACATTAGATTCTGAAACTCGCACACAAGAAACTATAGTCTGTAATCTTTCCAATTCAATTTGTCCCATCTCATGTGGATTCTCTATGAATAAGTTATGACTATTGTACCTGGAACACATGTTTATTGACTAGCTTCAGGACTGGTCAAAAACCCTATCTTCCACGGAGTGTATCTCCATAATTATAGTGAATCAAGAGATAATAATTTTACCATAGGTACATTGATATGTATTCTCAATACCATAGCAATTTAACCATCTTAATCGTTCTAAAAAAAAGTTATAGCGAAAATGGTAAGATGACCTGAAAATAACATACCTTAGAACACATCACCAAAAGACTTCATCCTCCCTTGAAATCCATCCTTCTTTACTTCTGATTTCCTCTGAAATTCGACTTTTGTATCAATTGAATGTATAATGATATTTATTTATACCATTTATGTCACTTCCTTTTAACATTAGGGCCGACCTGACAATTTCTTATTTTGTAATTCTTTTCTTTAATTATCTTCAGGGCCTACATGTACTTCCTTCTTCAATTCACTTTGTCATCTTCAAAAATTCATTTCTCCTCAACCATGAGGATCCACGTGATGTTCCACATGCCACCGGAAACAAAATGATGTATACTATCCATCCATGGTTCTTGTATCTACATGTGCATTTTCCTTCATGTCCAAATAACTTCATCAATCTTACGGTCCAAAACCCATGACTAGGGTTGACATCAATGACAACAACCAATCTTCCAACAATATCCCCCTTTGTCATTGATGGAAACAATCATGCTCCCCCTATCATCGTGATCCCAATTTATCTCTCCCTTTGACATCAATGGCAAAGGGTAGGGATTCTCCCCCTGATTTTAATGGAAAAAGGTAGCCTTCTTCTTTGGGGCTACTCCCCCTGAACATGTGGCACTCAATAATACTTCATCCTTATTTTTGGTATTTGGTACTTTTTATTCCTTGGAATCATTTTGTGTGGCTTTAGTCTTCTCTCTCTTCTTCATGTCTAGGATGTATATGTTCGTCGGAATTCTTGTTGCATTTGAAACCAATCTTCCTGAGTTATTTTCTCAGATTTTACATTTTTGGGAGTCAAACGTAAGAGTGTATCCTTGATCACACATTTTACTAACACTGAATAGATTATGCTTCAAGTCTTCAAACAATAGGACATTCTTTGCTTTTACATTTTTTCTTCCAAGTTCTACTACACCTTCTCTAAGTATTTTGGCAGATGAGTCATCTCCAAATGCAACATTGCCACCCCTTCTCTTCAAGCTGATGAATTTGTATTGATCCTCGGCCATGTGTGAAGAACATCCACTGTCTATATACCATTCATATTCTTCTTTGCATTCTTCAGTGGTTAATGCTATTTGAAAATCTTCATTGTTTGGAATCTCTTTCCTTCTCCATATTGTGGTTGGCATAGAAACATCGTCATTCATATATCTGCAATCTCGTGCTTTGTGTCCAAGATAATTACATTTGTAGCATAAAATATTTTTTTCCATCAATGGGGAAAATGAATTATAACTTTTGTTGACAAATCCACGATTATTTCCATATATTCTATTTACACCATTCATGTTTTTTGTGTATTTGTTCCTTTCATTGATTCTGCAATTAATTGCCTTATGTCCAAAAATTTTGCAAGTATAACAATGACCAAGAAAGAAATTTTGATACCTTGGAGTAAGTGGCCTTCTTTGTGATGTAGTCCATCTAGGTTCATGATCTACTCTTCTGTGGTTTCCTTCATACTAATTGAAGCTTCTTTGATTCCTGAAGGTAGGAGGTCTTCTTGGATATTCTCTTTTGTAATCATTCCTTCTTCCTGGTATCCTGGTCCACTTCTCATCAACTGTCTGTGTATCTCTTTCTTCAACCTTCTTGTTGGTATTTGCATCTTCTTTGTATGAAGTTTCACCCATCCATCCAAGATGTTTTAAGTCTTTTGGCACTTGAGATTTTCTTAAGCTCTTCCTCAATGAGACAACTTCTTGTTCAAGTTTCTCACAATATTCTTCTTTCTTCATCATTTGGACCTTCTTTACCTCTCCTATTCTTCTTGCTTCTTCGAGTAGAGTTTTCAAGGAAATGGTTTCTTCTCTTAGTTTCTCAAAGTCTTCTAATTGTTTCTTCAAGCTTACAACTGTCTTTTCATAACCACCCAACTCACTTCTTAGTTTTCTACGCATGTCTTTGAGCTTGCTATTTTCAATCTCAACATGCTTCAATTTTTTAAGATTCTCATCTTCTTGTTGAATCATTTCTACTTCATGATTTTCTTCTTCTTCATTGTCATCTCTTTCAATCCTTGGATGAGGACATTCAAATTCAACATGGCCTACTCCTTCACAATTAAAGCAAAAGAACTGACCTCTATATTCTTCTTTGAAATCTGAGATGTTGTAATTTGATTCAACTTCTTCTTCTTCTTCTTCTTCTTCTTCTTCTTCTTCTTCTTCTTCTTCTTCTTCTTCTTCTTCTTCTTCTTCTTCTCCCCTTGCATAAAGGTCTTGTATCTTGTCCCAAATATCATTTTTTGATGCACATGATCCCACCTTGGATTTTACTGAATCTGTCAATCCATCCAGGATGGTATCTATTTCCAATTTGTTGTTCCTTTTTGCTTCCTTCTGAGTTGTAGTCTTTGGTTTCTTCAAAGCATTGTATCATGAAGCAACTGAGAACCAAACATCTGCCCCAAGAGATTTCAAGTAAGTCTCCATTCTGTTACTCCAGTATTCAAAATTGGTTCCATCAAATGGTGGAATCCCATTTGGAATGTTGTCTTCCATTTCTGCATAGGATCTTCCTTCCAGTGGTTAAACTGTACTGAAGGTAACCTGCTCTGATAACAATTGTTGATACTGAGAGGGGGGTGAATCAGTATCAAGTACAATTTAAAACATTTTTCAACTTGTACTTAAACCATTCAATTATATCCAATGAGAAATGAACAATAGTATAAGAGTTACACCAATACACCAGAATACACCATGCACAATATACGAGAAATAATCAATAGTTGGTGTTCAAGGGAAGTAATGACTTCCAAAGGTAGCTACAACTTCCAAATGTAAAGGGAGGGATAAACCTCCAAGAGGAAGATACAATCCTCCAATATCAATAGAGAGTATAACTCTCCATCCTTTCCCCTTCCTTCAACCCAAGAATATATGAGAGATAATAAAACTTCACATTAAATCATCACCATCAACCAGCCATCACATAGAACCTGATAATGCTTCCTGAGACTTCTTCAATTTCTGCAATTCTTGAATTCTTGGAATACTTTGATCTTGTAGATAATATTAATCAATTTATTCTCTGAAGCTTCTCCAAGTTTCACTCCTTGAATCCTCCCCAAAAAGAAGTTATAGAGAGAATGGTAGACCTTGTTCAATTCTGGTTTATTCAGGAGACTAAACTTGTACAGAATGCCCCACGCTCAATATTTAACATCAGATTCTGAAACTCGCATATAAGAAACTAAAGTTCGTACTCTTTCCAATTCAATTTGTCCCACTTCACTTGGATTCTATATGAATACGTTATGACTGTTTTACATGGAACACCTGTTTATTAACTAGCTTCAGGACTGGTCAAAAATCCTATCTTCCACATAGTGTATCTCCATAATTATAGTGAATCAAGAGATGAAAATTTTATCACAAGTAACTTGATATGTCTTCTCAATATCATATCAATTTCACCATCTAACTCGTTCTAAAAAAACAATTATAGTGAAAATGGTAAGATGACTTGGCAATAACATACCTTAGAACACATCACCAAAAGACTTCATCCTCCCTTGAAATCCGACCTTCTTTACTTCTGATTTCCTCTCAATTTTGACTTTTGTATCAAATGAATGTATAATGATATTTATTTATACCATTTATGTCACTTCCTTTTAACATTAGGGCAGACCTGACAATTTCTTATTTTGTAATTTTTTTCTTTAATTATCTTCAGGGCCTACATGTACTTCCTTCTTCAATTCACTTTGTCATCTTCAAAAATTCATTTCTCCTCAACCATGAGGATCTACGTGATGTGCCACATACCACCATAAACAACATGATGTATACTATTCAT
>ML781391.1:1243381-1274918 GCA_009831015.1 Picea engelmannii | reverse complement strand
TGATACAAACTGGAGCAGAATTGATGTTTTGTCATAGCTTTAGCTTCTCAATATATCAACATTTTGTTTCAAGTTTTGTGTATCACTTTGCTTATGGTTTATGATTACTTTAGCTATCTAAATCAAATGCAAATGATATAATTGTATTACTGTTATCCATATCTTGTCTCTTACAAATAGATAAAAGACATAATAATTGTTAATTCATTTTGTGAATGATAGTTTTGTCTTCTTCATAGATTGAATTGTTATATATAAGTTTTATGCATAACAGGTTTCCCTTATTGCAGGAATTTATAATCATAAGATTGTTATGATTTTATTTTATGTCTTGTTTGTCCTGTAAAGCACTTCGAGAAGTAGTACAGCTGATCATTTATGAAAAGCTTAAGGACTAAACGGTGTGAATTTCTTCCTCCAACCAGCTTAAGAAGTCATCTTACACAGGGCAGACTTGGAGCGTTTCTAGGTCAACTAGTACATTGCTTACTGTTTTTATTAAGTAGTTTAATATAGATATAAGTTTAATTAGATTTATATTAGATTGTTTAATTTCAGTAAATATATTAGGTTGTTTAATTTCGGTAATGTTTATTTCTTTTTCATAAAATATAAAAATCAAAAAAAAGATCCTTGGTTGTCTTAAGGCAGAATATACATGAGTTTTGCAGGTTTTAATCAAATTTGTAGGTTGTTCATAGTGTACATTTGTGAATAAGAAATATTGTAGCTGATAATTAGATAGTTGATTTGAGTTATTACAATATTAATTAGTGGATTGTATAGAATAATTAGTATTTAGTATATTAGTTCCTTTTCTTTGTTTTATTAGTTTCTAGTTTCCTTTATTTTAGTTAGTTTCTTGTATTCAATTATAGTTTAGTTTGTTTTATTTACTTTTGTTAGATTACTTAGCTCAGATCATTTCTCTCTTTGGTTTTCTTGAAATACCTTAGAGTGGCCAACGGAGCCGTTAAACTCGTCAGGGTGGTCCATTCCAAACGGCTTGGGTTATTTAGACAACCCCGGACCGGTTCCACTCTCTCAGTTGACAGACGGTCAATTTCGCCCGTCAACACCATCCAGGATGGTATCTATTGTCAATTTGTTGTTCCTTTTTTCTTCCTTCTGAGCTGTAGTCTTTGGTTTCTTCAAAGAATTGTATCCCGAAGAAAATGAGAACCAAACATTTGCCCCAAGAGATTTCAAGTAAGTTTTCATTCTATTACTCCAGTATTCAAAATTGGTTCCATCAAATGGTGGAATCCCATTTGGAATGTTGTCTTCCATTTCTGCATAGGATCTTCCTTCCAGTGGTTAAACTGTACTGAAGGTAACCTGCTCTGATAACAATTGTTGATACTAAGAGGGGGGTGAATCAGTATCAAGTACAATTTAAAACCTTTTTAAACTTATACTTAAACCATTCAATTATATCCAATGAGCAATGAACAATAGTATAAGAGTTACACCAATACACCATGCACAATATATGAGAAATAATCAATAGTTATTATTCAAGGGAAGTAATGACTTCCAAAGGTAGCTATAGCTTCCAATGTAAAGGGAGGGATAAGCCTCCAAGAGGAAGATACAATCCTCCAATATCAAGAGATATTTGAACTCTCCATCCTTGCCCCTTCCTTACACCCAAGAATATATGAGAGATAATAAAACTTCACCTTAAATCATCACCATCAACCAACCATCACATAGAACCTGATAATGTTTCCTGAGACTTCTTCAATTTCCGCAATTATTGAATTCTTGGAATACATTGATCCTATAGATAATATTATTCAATTTATTCTCTAAAACTTCTCCAAGTTTCACTCCTTGAATCCTCCCCAAAAAGAAGTTATAGAGAGAATGGTAGACCTTGTTCAATTCTGGTTTATTCAGGAGACTGAACTTGTACAGAATGCCCCACGCTCAATATTTAACATCAGATTCTAAAACTCGTACACAAGAAACTACAGTCCGTAATATTTCCAATGCAATTTTTCCCACTTCATTTGGATTCTATATGAATAAGGTATGATTGTTTTACCCATAACACTTGTTTATTGACTAGCTTCAGGACTGGTCAAAAACCCTATCTCCCACAGAGTGTATCTCCATAATTATAGTGAATCAAGAGATGAAACTTTTACCATAGGTAACTTGATATGTCATCTCAATACCATAGCAATTTAACCATCTGAATCGTTCTAAAAAAAATTTATAGCGAAAATGGTAAGATGACATGAAAATAACATACCTTAGAACACATCACCAAAAGACTTCATCCTCCCTTGAAATACGGCCTTCTTTACTTCTGATTTCCTCTGAAATTAGACTTTTGTATCAAATGAATGTATAATGATATTTATTTATACCATTTATGTCAATTCCTTTTAACATTAGGGCCGACCTGACAATTTCTTATTTTGTAATTATTTTCTTTAATTATCTTCAGGGCCTACATGTACTTCCTTCTTCAATTCACTTTGTCATCTTCAAAAATGAATTTCTCCTCAACCATGAGGATCCACATGATGTGACACATACCACTAGAAACAACATGATGTATACTATCCATCCATGGTTCTTGTATCTACATGTGCATTTTCCTTCATGTCCAAATACCTTCATCAATCTTGCGGTCCAAAACCCATGACTAGGGTTGACATCAATGACAACAACCAATCTTCCAACATGAACAACATAAAGTAAGACTCGCTTTGTAAACTCTTGGTTCTCATAGGTCCACATAGGTCAGTGTGAAAAAGCTCTAAAGTTTTAGAGGTTGTCTATTCTTTTGTTTTGAACCTTACCCTAGTTTGTTTCCCTAGTTGACAGTGTCTACACATAGCATTTGAGGATTTTATGATTTTTGGCAAGTTTCTTACTGCACCAAGGTTGTTGACTTTCACAAGATTGTCAAAGTTAATATGCCCCAACCTCCTATGCCATAGCCAACCTTCATCTACAGAATTTATATGACACTCCTCATTCAATTTTACATCTAGTATATATACATTTTCAGGAGTTCTAGGAGGAGTTCCAACTAATTTTCCTGTGTCTTCTCTCCTAATCTCACATTTTTGGGAATCAAAGATGCAGAAGTATCCCTGATCATAGGTTTGACTGACACTTAATAAACTAGGCTTCAGTTTATTGACAAGTAGTACATTTCTAGCTTTGTCTTTTCCCAAGCTCACAATTCCTTTCCCATGTATGTTACTTGAGGCATTATCACCAAATGTAACTTTACCTTTTTGTTTCTTTAAGTCTAAAAACTTGTCCTTGCTACCTGTCATATGTTTTGAGAATCCACTGTCAAAATACCAAAGATCCTTTTTATCTTGAGTTTTTAGGGCAATAAGACATTCCCTTTTTGATGTTTTTACTCTCCAAATTTTATTTTGCTCTCTAATGAACTTGGGTTGTTCTGAGACTTCCATTAGTCTGCAATTAATGGATTTATGTCCATGGTTATGACATATGAAGTATTGTAAGTCCCCTTCTTGTAGAGGTGCAAAGGACTTATAGTTTCTAATTTTAACTCGATATGTTGCTTGTTTACCCTTAAGGATATAGTTCTTAATCTTCAGATTTTTCTTTCTATATGCTCTACAATTTATAGCTTTGTGTCCAAAATTAGAGCATGCAAATAAATAACCAAGAAAAATGTGAGGATACTTGTTTTGGTCAAACTTCTTTGGTATTGTCTTGTCTTCTTTCCTTATGGGTGGAGGTAATCTTCCGGATTTCTGATCATTACTTATCTTCTCTTCATTTTTCTTCTTGAATGTACTGCGAAAAGCATCTACATAAGATTTTGAGTTAACATGGATTTCCTTTTGAGAATGACCTATTCCATTTTTATTTCCAGAATCCCTTTGCATTGTAATAATCTTATCTAATATTTTAGAGATATTTTCAGATTTTGTTTGAACGATTTTTGCATCCAATTCCTTTTCCAGATGAACTATTTCTGCCTCCATTCTTTCAACAGATATTTGTTTTTATTCAAGAGACTTTTCCAGACTTTCTTCGATCTTATTTGCTGAATATTTGTTTTTTCAGATTGCTCATAAGTTTTTTCATCTCCTTTTCTTCCTGTTCATATTTTTCTTTCTGTTCAACTACAAAACTTTTCAACTGTCTATATCTGATTTTGTATTTTCTTAATTCATCTAAGGCACTAAGAAGTTCTTTCTCCATATTAACTTTTGCTTCATCTTCTAACTCCTTCTCATGTTTAATTTTTTTTATCTCATTAGATTCTTCAATACCTAAGAAAATCACTTCATCATCATCATATTCATCATTTTCACTAGATTGTGACGAGTTGTTGTCTTCTTCTTTTGAGTAGAAATTATTTTTTCCTCTGTAGAAATTTTTCTTGTAGTTAGGTTTTTCCTTCTTCTGGTATTGTTTGTTTTTGTTTTCTTTATCTTCAGGGTCCTCCTTGGGATAGGGACACTTGGATGAAAAATGACCAACTTTGCCACAATTAAAAAATTTGAAAGGAATCTTGCCTTTGTACTTCCCTAATTCCTTTCTAAAGTTTTCTAATGAAGTTGGCTTCTTCCACATCATATTCTTCATGATGACTGGATTGAGGTTTTTGCTTCTAATTTATCTTTGTCTTGAATTCTTTGAAAGTTGTTTCATCTTTTGTTGATTTATTATTTCTTGTTCTCATCTCATATGCTGTAAAAATTCCATGGAGCTGGTCAACTGTGAGTGAGCTTAGATCGGATCTATCTTCAATATAGGAAATCTTTGCATCATATCTCATTGGTAATGACCTTATTATTTTTTGCACAATGGTTTTATCTGTAACTTCTTCTCCTGCTACTCTAATTGACTTGACCACTTCATCTACCCTATGAAAGTACTCAGCAATATTTTCTTCTTCTTTCATTTTCAGGTTTTCAAATTGAGTTCTATAGGTTTGTAGTTTGGCTTCCTTGACCTTTTCATCTCCTTCATATACAGCCTCCAATTTGTCCCAAATTTATTTGGCCGATTTGCAATGCATAAATTTCACACATATAGAGTTATTCAACCCTGCTAGAATTCCATTAACTGATCTTGAGTTATCATTACAGATTTTCTTTCCTCCGGAGTCTTTGGGTGGAGTAGTTGGTGCAATGTAACCGTCTACAATAGATTGCGAGATATAAAAACCAAGAGCCAACAAGAAGTTTTTCATTCTTATTTTCCACAGAGCATAGCCTTCTCCATTGAACAATGGTGCTTTGTTGTTAGACATTCCTTCTTGTAGATCCATCTTCAGGATCTACCTTCAAGTTTGTTAGACTATGTTGAAGGAACCCGCTCTAATACAAATTGAAGGATCATATCATGTCACTGAGAGGGAGGGGGTGAATCAGTGACACAAAAATTATATCAATTTTTTATTTATTAATGAAAACATAATCTTAACACAATATTTTATCGTGGAACCCAAATGGGAAAACCATAAACACTTTTTTATTAACTGCAAAATTTGTTTTACATGTTACATAGAAGGAAGATGTACTTCCTTTTTATCAACACCAAATGATCAGGATGCACCCACACCCCGGTTTACCAGTACCGACTGGTAAGAGGCTACGACCCCCTATTTAGTCAGCTACAACTAACAAGGAAGCACCAACTCCCTCTGTAGGCACCAACCTGCCCTTGCACCACCAAACCAACCTTAATACATAGGTATTTGTATTTCTTCCTAGAATCTGCTTCAGCTATTGATCTTCTGATTTGGACTGCAGAGACACTTTCTTCTCAACACTCTTCCATGTTTATATACTCTTCAAACGGCGTGAATGTGAAAAATTTGTGTCCCTTCATTTTGAACCTCGCAACTCTTTGATTAATTAGTGTTAATATTGTTTATTTATTTTTACCGTGAAGGTAAATTGATCACAGTCATGGATCAATTTTAATCCTTTTTACGTGTTCGCTAATCTCTATTATATTCACAGAGACCAAATTCTATGGAGGCACTTCCTTCAAGCCATTTTATATGACCGAGCATTACAGAACCATGGGTTTACCGAATATAGCGATGTATAGAATTTTCCTTTTAAAAACTATTATATCATATGACCATCAGCAATAACCAGATGCTAAGCCAAATGAGTGCTTGAGAGACTTATTAAATCAATGGTTACTATTCGATCTTCTAATGGGATGAACGGCTGACAGAATTTCAGCACTTTGACCTTCGGGTCTTCGTGACTTCCAACATGTCAAATCTCTAAAGCTATCAATCTATTGATATGTGTCCCTTTTAGAATTTTGGCATTCGGGACTTCGGGATATTAGAGTATTTGCTTGCTACGTAAAACTCCTGAAGTAGAAACTCTCAACGTGACGTAAACTTGCTGGCGTCACATGATGACTTGGCACGTGCCGAATAGATTCCACGTGTCATTCAAATTCACGATATACACGTGCCTAAAATTCCAATTTTACTTTGACACATGTCACTATCTGATTGTGCCACGTGTCCTAGATGACGTGTTCTATTGACATGGTCTATCAACATGTCTTGCTTCCTCGACTTCGGGGCTTCGACCTTCGGTTTTGTTTGTTGTATGTTATGTCCAACCTCTCGATCTCCGAAATGGAGAAATCCCGACTAAAGGTACTAGCTCCTCTTCCACAGCATGTTTTACATGTGACATCAGGTTATGACCTAGGGCTGAGTGTTTCGCATTTTCGCGTTTCATGATTTTGAAAAAATCTTGTTGATGTTTCTCTGAATCACGAATCCCTGAATTCGTTGATCCAGCGCCATGTGTTTTCCTTTCAACCGAAGGCTAGGATATCTTCAGAATTTCAGACTTCGCGATTTCAGGATCCTTGACTCCTTGACACTCCAAATCCTTCGATTCCTGAGTTCCGAAAGAACTTACAGCTAACCACCATGCAACTTCTCCCAGATCTAACGATCCTCGTATGTCCTCTAAATCCGTCGGATATTGTCATTTTGACCAAACGGTAGGGAGCCTAACAGGTTGTCCCTGGCTCTAGGCTGGTGAGCTTCTCGTGGAGTCCAAACACTTATATCCCCCACCATACCTTTGCACTACATGTCGATAAGATATGGTTAGAGTTGTGTCTATAAACCTGTATGCGTTTATTTGCGCTTCCAATGTGGGATAAATCACGTTACATGAGACCATCAGGGTCATCAATTCTTTGATCATATGATTGTTGTGGCTTCTCACATTTTTTGCGCATTAATCAACTGTTCAATCTTTTCACTTATCCCGGTGACATCTCTATAATCCGTTCTTCTTTCAGAGATTTTGATCATTGAATCATTGTTGATCCTATCATGATCAAAAATAGTCACAGATTTCCTCTCTTTGCAATGTGTTATTCCTTCTGAGCTTTGATCTTTCGATTATTCACTTCTCTTGTTCGCTCTTTAGATATATGCACATTGTTTGACATCTTCTGCTGACTGATATACTTGTTGACATTAATGACAATCTCAACTGTGGTAATTCATCATTAACAACAGATCATCACATCGACTGTTGACATCAATGACAATATTTCCAACAATCTCCCCCTTTGTCATTGAGAGCAACACACTAACTTCATATTCAAAACTCCCCCTGTGATGATGCTTTCCTCTTATGAAGCTTTCATTTTATGAAGTTTCTCTCCCCCTTTGACATCAATGGAAAAGGGTTTATTCTCCAATCTTCTGTTTGTATAAACACTTTTCTAACCACCGGTAACTCCTCCTGCAATCAACCTTTTTCTTTCATAATTGAATGACACCTTCTTTCATTGATTGTTATATCCCCATCAATAGGTTCCAATTGATGCATCATTTTCTTGAGATATTTAGGTAGGAAGAAGTATTACTCCCAATTTTTGCCTGAGATATTCAAATACATCTTTGTTTAAAGGTTTTGTAAAAATATCCGCTACCTGTCCTTGTGTTGGAACGTATTCCAATTTAATGTTCTTGTTTTCAGCCTGATCTCTTAGATAGTGGTACTTTATGGGAATGTGTTTCGATTTTGAGTGTTGGACTGGGTTCTTAGAGAGACTTATCGTGCTTGTATTTTCACAGTGGATAATTATGGGTTCTTCAAATACTATTTTGATGTCTTGTATAGTTTGTTTCATCCATTCCACTTGTGTGCAACATTTTGCTGCTGCAATATACTCAACTTCAGTGCTAGACAGAGAAATTGAGAATTGTTTCTTGCTTATCCAAGCAACTAGTGATTCTCCCAAAAAGAATGCTCCTCCACTCATACTTTTTATGTCATCTACACTTCCTGCTCAATCAGCATCTGAATAGGATTTTAATGTGAATGAGTCCTTGCTAGGATACCAAAAACCAAGATCTATGGTTCCTTTCAAATATCTAAAGATTCTTTTTACAGTTTGAACATGACACTCCTTTGGTTCTTCTTGGAATCTAGCCACCATCCCAATAGCTTGCTTGACATTAGGTATGGAAGTTGTTTTCCTTTGTTTTCCAGTTGCAACTGGAAGGAGGCTCCAACCCCCTAGTTTCTCAGACTACAACCTGAGGGAAGATCCAACTCCCCAATTCTTTGGCTACAACAAAAAGGAGACTACAATCACCTATGCTTTCCCCGTCCCACCACCCTGAAGTAGAAGTAGAATGATGGAACCACTGTCAAACTGTCACTATGATATATATCGTTGTAAACCTATACCAATAAATCTGAACCATGCATTAACCTGTACCTCAACCTGTAATTAATATGTACCATAAACAAGTGCATCAACCATGCACCAACCTGTACCAAATAACTTGTAATCAACCTGTACTATAAACAAGTACATCCAACCATGTACCAATCATGTGTCAACTACTCATCAACTATGACTCATCAATATGTACCAACATCATCAATTATACACCTCATGTATGTGCCAACTCATCAACTACTTGTCTCAGCCATGTACTCAACATGTACCTCAACCAAAATCCTTCATCAATTTCATCATCCAAATCTGATTTGTAGCTCTGTAATAGACCTGGTTTATATGATCACATTCCTACAAACCTTCCTTAACTTCAACAACAAGAGACAAGCATTTTCATCAAACTTTTCTTTAGTCTCACATGCCTATTTTTGGATTAGTCAACAACCCTAACTTGAAGTAATCATAACTTTGTACCTGTAATGTATAAAGATCTGAAACGGATACACAATGTTCTTCAGTGTGTTTTATGCAATTCCTCCAGGTTACACGGATCTGAAACAGATACCCAGAATAATACCGACTGTACCCTAACCAACACATTTTGTTTCACTGAATTTGGATCTTTTATGAATAAGTTATGACGTTTTTTCCCGAAACACCTGTTTTTGACTAGTTTCAGGACTAGCCACAAACCCTATTTTCCATGGAGTGTAACTCCAAAAATACAACGACCCACAAGCTGAATTTTTTACCACTTATACTTGGATATGTTTTCTCAATGGAATAGAAATTTCAGGGTCTGAATCATTATAGAAAAAATGTTATAGTGAAAATTGATGACCTGTAAATAACATACCTTAGAAAACACCATCAAAAGAATTTATCCTTCCTTGCATTTTGGTCTTCTTTTCTTCACCTTCCCTCAAAATTTCGGCTTAGATATCCTTGGTTACCTCAGAAACTATATATATTCAATATGCTCAAGTGTGTTTAAAATGAGAGAGCCTTGCCTCTTATTTATACTCTCCAAGTAGCTTCCTTAAAAACATCTTCTAGGTCACTTGGCCCCACTTTCCTTGTTTTAGGGTTAACCCACTTCTAATTTCTCCTTAAAATTATTATTGAAATAATTTATTTTGTATTCAATTTGAATTATAATACACTCATTACTTCACTTTATTATTTACCTTTTAAAATCTCTTAAACCACTTTGACTACTTTGACCTTTTGGGGCTTCTAGATGACATATGAGGGTCCTCCAACTTCGTAAGGCCATAACTCTCAAACCGTGAGGATTTATGTGATGTTTCGCATACCACCAAAAATGGAATGACATGTACTATCCATATAGAATAGTATTATCTAAAATATATCATAACTCATACCATTATCCATCAAACAAACTTGGGTCCATTACCCAAACTTGGGGTCTCCAACTTCTCATGGCGATAACTCTCTAACTGTGAGGAGTTATGTGACGTTCCACATACCACCAGAAATGGAATGACAAGGACTATCCATCTAGGATAGTTTACCTAACAAATTGATTGTCCTTCATTTCATTATTCCACAATTAAGCATAGGTTCTCTTACTCCACAAAGCATCTTCCTGTGAGGGCTTTCACCATAAGGGGACCACTTTGGAGTCCATCCATCTTTACTTCTTATCAATCATGAAAAGAAAATAATGAGTCATATTTACATCAAACAATCTTGGGTCCATTACCCAAACCTTTGTGCTATGAGGATTTCTTCAAGGGTTGACATCAATGACAACCAACCTTAATCAACAATATCATCAAAATACACTTCCACAATGATCAAGTTATTACCATCAATTTTGCAATAAAGATTGGTGTCTGTCGATCCCCTTTTGAGGCCTTGTTTTTGTAAATAAGAGTCTAGCCTTGCATACCATGCTTTGGGTGCTTGCTTTAATTCATAGAGTGCCTTCTTTAATTTACAAACATAGTCTCTTTTATTGGTTATTTGGAACCCATATGGTTGCTCAATATAGACTTCCTCTTCTAAATTTCCATTGAGAAATGCTGATTTGACATCCATTTGGTACACTTTAAATTTTTTGTAGCTGGAGAAAGCTAAGAACATCCTAATTGCCTCTAATCTGGCCACAGGTGAAAATGTTTCTTTATAGTCTATTCCTTAAACCTAAGAATACCCTTTGCATACTAATATGGATTTGTTCCTAATTACTTGCCCATATTCATTCATTTTATTTTTATATACCCATTTAGTTCCAATGAAATTTTTATCTTTTGGTCTAAGAACTAGTTCCCAAGTTTGATTTCTTTCAATTTGATCCAATTCTTCACTCATAGCTTTAACCCAGTTCTCGTATTTACATGCCTCTTTGATTGAACTTGGCTCAATATGTGACAACAATGCTAATTCTGGTTGATACAGTAGTTGTCTTCTTGTTTCCACTCCATCATTCATATCTCCAATAATCAGTTCTTCAAGATGATTTTTTTGAATAATTCTTGAGGGTGTCTTTGTATCTCTTCTTGGGAATTCTTCTCTTATCTCTCCATATTGACTATCTTCTTTACTTTCACTAGTATCCATATCATCTTCTTCCCTTTCTTTTTCATTCTCTTCTACGTCTTCTAGTTGTGTGTAATGTCTCATCATCATCTTCATCTTTATTTTTCGATATGGTCTCTTGATTTTTTATCCTTATTGTTTTTAGATCATCCACCTTGACATATGCACTTTCAATAATATTATGTGATCTAATATTGTAGCATATGTATGCCTTTTTGTTTGAAGCATATCCAAGAAAAATACCTTCATCGGATCTGGCATCAAATTTTCAAAGACTCTCATCTAGTCTTTTGATGTAGCATTTACTTCCAAAGACTTTGAAGTATTTCACTGATGGAGATCTTCCAAACCATAGTTCATAAGGAGTTTTATCACTATTAACCCTTATCTGACCTCTGTTCAATATGTATACAGATGTGCTTACATCTTCCCTCCAATATTCATCTGACAATTTTGCTTCATTGAGCATAGTCCTTGCAGCCTCTTGAACTATTTTGTTCTTTCTTTCAGCATTCTCGTTTTGTTGAGGTGTTCTAGCAGTAGAGAATTGTCTTTTTATTCCATGAGTTTCACAAAAGACATTGAACTCTTTTGAGGCGAATTCACCACCATTGTCTGATCTAAGACATTTGATTTTTGTCTCCCTTTCATTTTCAACAAGGGTTTTTAAAGGCTTTGAATTTGTTGAGTGCTTCTAATTTTTCTTTTAGAAAACATATCCAAATCATTCTAGTAAATTCATCAATGAAAAACATAAAGTAAGAGTTTCCTTGTAAACTCTTGGTTCTCGTAGGTCCACATAGGTTAGTATGAACAAGATCTAAAGGTTTAGAGGTTGTATATTCTTTTTTTTTTAACCTTACCCTAGTTTCTTTCCCTAGTTGACAGTGTCAACACATAGCATTTGAGGGTTTTATGATTTTTGGCAAGTTTCTTACTGCACCAAGGTTGTTGACTTTCACAAGATTGTCAAAGTTAATATGCCCCAACCTCCTATGCCATAGCCAACTTTCATCTAAATAATTTATATGACACTCGTCATTCAATTTTACATCTAGTATATATACATTTTCAGGAGTTCTACGAGAAACCAACTAATTTTCCTGTGTCTTCTCTCCTAATCTCACATTTTGGGGAATCAAAGATGCAGAAGTATCCATGATCACAGGTTTGACTGACACTTAATAAACTAGGCTCCATTTTATCGACAAGTAGTACATTTCTAGCTTTGTCTTTTCCCAAGCTCACAGTGCCTTTCCCAAGTATGTTACTTGAGGCATTATCACCAAATGTAACTTTACATTTTTTGTTTCTTAAGCATATATTCGAAGCTTACCTTGATGATCTTGCTGCTCACTCTCGCAAGAGAGTGGATCATGCTATGCACCTTCGACTTGTATTTGAAATATTTTGTTACTATAGAATCTGGTTGAACCCTCACAAATGCATATTTTTCATTAAGTCTGGTCATCTTTTTGGATTTCTAGTTTCTGAGACCGGGATCATGGTAGATCCACTAAAGGTTGAGGAAATACTTCAATTGCCTCCCTCGCGCACTATTAGACAACTTCAAGGTTTACAGGGGAAAGATAAATTTCTTCATCGGTTTATCGTGAACTATGCCAATATCAATAAGGGTTCCATGTGTATTTTGAAGAAGGACACCCCTTTTATCTGGGATGAGCGAACCCAGGATTCCATCGATGCTTTGAAGAAAGCCTTGGTATACGTGCCTCTGTTGAAGCCTCTTGACTACAGTAGGGATTACTTGCTTTATATCGCTGCGTATGAGGATACGATTGGTATGGTTTTGGTTCAGGAGGATGATGAGCTTCGCAAGCACATCATCTACTATCTTAGTCAAAACTTAGTCGTTCCTGAGCTTAATTATTCTCATGTTGAAAAGCCAGCTTTGGTTGTCGTTCATGCAGTCCAACATTTGCGTCATTATATATTACTTTGCAAGACTATTGTGGTTGTCGATGTCAATCCATTTCAATACGTCCTTACCACGCGTAACATAGGGGGGAAATATAATAAATGGATTTTCATTTTACAAGAGTTTGATCTTGATTTCTCTTTTGTGAAATCCAAGAAATTGCTAGTCTTCACGGAGTTAATATTCAACTTTCCACGATTATATGAGGATGTTATCCATGTTGATTCATTTGAGTATGAACACATTTTTCTTATCTCACCGTCCGACCCCTGGTATGGAGACATTGTTCTCTATCTTCAAACCTTGAAGTTCCCTCAACATGTCTCACGAGATGACCGACAGTGTGTAAGGTACCAAGCTAAGAAATATACTATCATCAGTGACACGTTGTATCGCCAATGAATAGAAAATATATTTCATCATTTTTTAACTCACAGAGAAGCTAAGTCAGTCCTGAACAATTTCCACAGTGGGGCTTGTGGTGGTCATCTATCTGGGCTTGCGACAACCCAAAAAATTTTGCAAGTCGGTCATTTCTGGCCTACTATCTTTAAAGATTGAATTGAAGCGGTTAAGAAGTGTCAACCATGCTAGGTGTTCACTCGGAAAATGTGCTTGCATCTAGCCCCTCTTCACCTAGTCATTACAATCGGTCCCTTCACCAAGTGGGGGGTGGACTTCAAGGATTGCAACCCAGCTTCGGCTGGGGGGAATCTGTTGATGAATGCAGCTATGGGAGACATCCTCCAGCTTACAAACATGTGAGATGTGGAACATAGCAGCTATGTGAGTATTTCCCTCATCTTACAAACTTGAGAGAAATCCCCTAAGAAGGGTATGTGGTTCATGCCTGAGATAGATTTAGGAATGTAGAGATTACCTCCTCCATTCAGAGAGTGATAAGAAATCCAAATGATTATCCGATGGAAAAGTGATCTATTGATTTAGTACGTGCATGTGGCTAAGCATAAGGTGAACGTGTGAAATCCCAAAATTGTTGGGCACATAGTCATGTGAACAAAAATAAATATGATGTGATAGCCGCCTCTGAGAAGCAAAGTTGACGAGAAGAATCCATATGATTCTCTTGTCGATGGCAATGGGAAAGAAGATCTATAGAGTGGACGTGCATGTGGATAAGCATGGGTGAATGTGTGAAGACCCGGTTCTTCTGTGTAATGCATTGAATCAGAGCTATGACATCCCTATGGATGTGCCTAGTGGACGAGCACTAGTGGGTGTATCATATCCTTTGTTATATATTGTTCAAGAGTCAGACCTACCTGTAACCCTAATTTTTATGTAAAGGGTACAGGTCGGCCCCACCTTAATATGTTTAATAATAAATGTAAAAGATAATTAATATTAATAAATTATAAATAGACTTAGAGAGGTTGGCCCTGTTGAGCCAATAGATGCCTTTGTTGACTGAACAAGTCTAATATAAGTAAGGGATGATTCCCCATTGTGGAATCATATCTTCCTTGTGAGTTTGGAAATTTCAGCAAGAACATCTACTTGGAAAAAGGTGCACACCTCTATTGGGTGTTATATTTCTAGGGTTTGAAGCACCCTCTTATGTGCTAGGGTTTATCTTGGTGGAGGAATTTCTATTGAAGAATATAGCAAAGGATTTGACTGGGTTTTCTTCCCTTATTGAGAAGGGTTTCCCAGGATACTTCTTGTGTTCTTGTGCATGGTGTTTCTTCTTGTGATTTTGGTTGCTGCAACATTATTGTTTATGGTTAAGTGAAATGCTAAAATGGAATGAACTTCATGCTTAACCTAGATTATGAAAAATCAACATGGTTTCAGAGCATAGGTCTTGAATAACCCATTGCACAAGCTACAAAATTTTATCAGCCATCTCTCCTCTTCTACAGAACCGTACGGCCCTCCTAGGGTTTCCAGAAAATTCATACAACCTCCTTCTTAGTGGTGATTCAGCCCTTAATACTTGGGAGTTGGGGATAATTTTGGCATATAAGAGTATGACCTCTTCCAACGCATCTTCGGAGACTCTTAGAGTGACATTCCGAGTATTTTGAAATTTTGGCCCTAGGTTTTTGCTAATTTTTGCAGAAATTTCATAATTAGGGTTTCTACAAACTCATTGAAGGATCTCTTCAGCTGACCAGTGTTCTCCTATCTCTCAAAGTCTTATTGTTGGTATTCATAAGTCCAATAAAATCTAAAAGTGATAGCCTAGCCTAGCCATTAGGTTTTCTAGCCTAGTTAACAAAGGGTTGTGAAGAATCTAAAATTATGATGAACAAAAACTATGATGGAAGATAAGCTTGATGGATCAAGCAACTTCAAAGTTCTTGAAATACAAGACTTCAGAGGAAGACTTATTGTGGGTAATACAAAAGGGTTTACCAGAGAAATCTATCAATGAATAGAAGGAAGATGACGTCAGGACAAGGAATCCAATCACCTACTCAAGCTCTTACATGGAAGGGCCAGCTTCAAAATAACTAAGATGACAAAAGGTGACATTGTGACTATATTATTCATAAGGATCTCAGAGGATAGAGATTATCCAAGAGCCATTGGAGAAATCATATCATCATCCTCAGGTATGCACTTGTATATATTATTTGTATCATTTTCATGAGGGAAATTGCAGCAGGAAGGAACCTTTTGTTGAATTCATGGATCCATAGGGATCTCGGTGCATTCAAAGGAACGACACACTTGAAGAGAAGACTCTAGGTTTGATTGTTGTAATTGTCATTCATCTAAACTATATTTCTAAAAAACTTCTACATTACAAGTAAGTATTGTAGTTGTGACAATATTCCTTAAATTGTTTTTATTCTAGAGATGTACTCATTATTCTCCCTTAGGAGATATTCTTGCGTTGGTTCTATTTGTTTTCTTGTTCCAGATAAGTTAAACAAGAAAAGAATATGATTATCCTTCATAGGGAGTCACTTGACTCAGAAGGAGCGAAAACCATTTGAGAAAGAAGAAGAATAGAACTATCATTGAGACAACCAATGCTACAAAGCATGATCAGAATCCTTCTAGGATTCCATGGGAAGAAGCATGCATGACACAGTATATGTGCAGAACAAGAGTCTTCACCAGACTTTGAAAAACATAACTCTCGAAGTCTACACCGAAATGAATCCTAATATTGAACACTTCAATTTATTTGGGTGTCCGATGTATTTTCATATACTCAAAAAGTCCAAGCTAGATACTTTAGGAAGAAAGGATACAGTGAATATTCAAAGACATCCCTAGTCAGAGACAGATTAAGACAAGTAGAGAGGTTGTCCTTGAAGAAGAGACAGTTTTTCAAAAAAAAAAAACTAAAGAATCTTAGATGGAGATTGACAGTGAGACAATACCTTCAAAAATTCAGAGGGAGACAGACATTACTCTAGGTTATCCAGTTTCTACAGGTAATATGTTCAGAGATATTGTAGTAGGCCATAAAATTCCTACCTAGACTCACTATGCAATAGGAAGAGAAGCATACAAGCCTCTCAAGGCACATTCCGAGAAAGAAAAAGAGATTTCTGAGCTATCCTTCAGTCACAAGCCACTTCATTGATGTTGAGACACCTTGTCTTAGAGAAACAACAAGACAACCAATATGGAAAAATGCATAACAGAATAATACCAGTATATCTTAAAAGAATTATGCATAAGATATTATTCAGGGACCATAAAGGGAAGCATGTGGTAAAGCATGCAGTTGATGAAAGTGTCAAGAAATAAATAAATAAAACGAGATCTATATCCAGAGGTTTCTCATAAACAGAGGGAGTTTTCTATGATGATACACTTTGTCCAGTGAACCAAATACACTTCCATCCATGAGTTGGAAAATATATCAGATAGATAGATTCTTGATAAGTTTGGATTTCAACAAGAGTGTTGCTAATCCAAACCTATATCATTATAGTGTTGGTGGCGAGAGCTTGATCCTGATGACTTATTCAGAAAGCATTGTTGTTATAAGTAATCCTTGGTTTCTAAATTCAAGATGAAGAATCTGAGTATGATGCAGTACTTCTTGGGACAATAAGTATGACAGATGACCGATAAGATTTTCCTGATTCAAAGAAAAAATATACAGTGAAAATATTAAAGAAGTTCAATATGAAAGAATGCAAAATCCACCGTGATGGATTTAAAGAAAAATATTGATGATGATTCAGATGAGACTGATCCATAGCTGATTGGATCACTAATGTATCTGTTCAACACCAGACTTTATTCATCGCATGCAGTGAATGTGCCTAGTCATTTCATGAGTCAACCAAGACAGACTCACTAGACAAACATAAAAACATATATGGAGATATATATAAGGCACAGTTGGATATGGCCTAAGATATGCCTCCAGTATAAACTTGAGTTTGTAGGATATGCCGATTCAGATTGAGCAGGAAGTACATTGAACCGGAAAATCACATCCGAATGATGTTCTATCATGAATTTTTCCATAGTTTCCTAATACAACAGAAAACAAAACTATGTAGCCTTGAGTACCATAGAGGCGCCAGAGTATATAATCATCAAGTGTGCAAAGAAATGTGGCTTCACAAGATTCTAAGAGATTTACTTGACCATGAGATGGATCCTATGATGATAACCAAGAGTCATGAGTAAAGCTCCTTAAGAACCCAGTGTTTCATGATGGATCGAAATACGATGAGATGAAATATCCTTATTCCAGAGATATGATGTAGAGGAAAATCGTACACATGCAGTACCTTCCTACACATGAGCAGATTGTAGATATATTCACCAACTTAACTTCATGAATAATGGCTCCCTAGTTGAGAGGGAGTGTCAATGGCTCCAGCCAAGACAAAATTCAAAATACATTTGTGTGAGACTTGGCATGATAGAGAATGCCTCCCTAGTTGAGAGTGAGTGTTGATGAATGCAGCTATGGGAGACATCCTCCATCTTACAAACATGTGAGATGTGGAACATAGCATCTATGTGAGTCTTTCCCTCAGCTTACAAACTTAAGAGAAATCCCCTAAGAAGGGTACGTGTTTCTTTCCTAAGACAGATTTAGGAATGTAGAGATGACCTCCTCCATTCAAAGAGTGAGAATAACTCCAGAAGATTATCTGGTGGAAAAGAGATCTATTGAGTTAGGACGTGCCTGTGGCTGAGCACAAGGTGAACATGTGAAAACCCAAAAGTGTTGGGCACATCGTCATGTGAACAAAAATAAAGATGATGTGATAGCCTCCTCTGAGCAGTGGATTTGACGAGAAGACTCCGGATGATTCTCCTATCGGTGGCAGTGGGAAACCAGATCTGTAGAGTGGACATGCCTGTGGATGAGCACAGGTGAACGTGTGAGGACCTGGTTATTTTATGTAATGCAGTGAATCATAGCTATGACATTCCTATGGATGTTCCCCTACTGGATGAGCACTAGTGGGTGTATCATATCCTTTGCTATATATCGTTCAAGAGTCAAACCTACATGTAACCCTAATTGTTATGTAAAGGGTACAGGTCGGCCCCACCTTAATATGTTTAATAATAAATGTAAAAGATAATTAATATTAATATTAATAATAATAATGAATTATATAGTGACTTATAGAGGTCGGCCTTGTTGAGCCAATAGATGCCTTTGTTGACTAAACAAGTCTAATATGAGTAAGGGATGATTCCCCATTATGGAATCATATCTTCCTTGTGAGTTTGTAAATTTCATCAAGTACATATACTTGGAAAAAGGTGCGCACCTCTCTTGGGCGCTAGAGTTCTAGGGTTTGAAGCACCCTCTTGTGTGCTAGGGTTTATCTTGGTGGAGGTATTTCTCTTGAAGAATATAGCAAAGGATTTGGCTGGGTTTTCTTCCCTTGTTGAGAAGGGTTTCCTGGGATACTTCTTGTGTTCTTGTTCATGGTGTTTCTTCTTGTGATCTTGGTTGCTGCAACATTATTGTTTATGGTTAAGTGAAATGCTAAAATGGATTGAACTTCATGCTTAACCTAGCTTATGAAAAATCAATAGCATCAACACATTATCGTGGTCATCGACTACTTTACTAAGTGGGTCAAGGCCATGCCTACAGTTAAATCTGATGGGAATACTACCACCTTCTTCGTATTCAATCAAATTATTGCCCAGTTTGGTATCTCGAGTGAGATTGTCACTGATCATGGGAGTCACTTTCAAAAAAAAATGATGGAAGAACTAGCATCTAAGCTGGGGTTTAGACATGGTCATTCCTCTCCTTATTACCCCAGGAAAATGGACCAGTAGAGGTTGTCAACAAGTCTCTCAAGACCATTTTGCAAAAAAGTGTCAGTCAAAGTAAGTCTGACTGACAGAGCATGATATATCCCACACTCTGGGCATACCGAACCTCGTTCAAGACTGCCACCGAATTTTCCCCTTTCCAGTTAGTACACAGTGTGGAGTTGATTTTACTGATTGAATGCAAAATCCCTTCTCTTAAGTTGGCAGTCACGCTCCTACCTGACACTTATGATCTCAAGCAATGCCTTGTACACCTGGAGAGTCTTGACGAGTAGTGTCGAGATGCCTCTACAACTATCGAGGTGAACAAAAGACATGTCAAGGTCTGGTATGATAAATTTTTCTGTCCTCAGTTGTACGTTGAGGGTGACTTGGTCCTCTTGTATGATAAATCCAAAGAACCACTAGGGGAAGGCAAGTTTAAAACCATGCGGCACAGTCCCTATATTGTGCAACGTGTTCTAGAAAAAGGATCCTATGAGTTAGAATATTATGAAGGGAATAGGTTGGTCGAGCCCAAAAATGGGCTCTAATTGAAATGATATTACGCTTGAGCCCCAAGCTTGGGCAGAACCCGTATACTAATGTAATTTAGTGTATATATATTTTCCCTTTCTTTCCGTCTTCATCTTGCTTATTGATTTTTCCCTTTGTTGGCAGATGTCAATGGAGTCTTCGGTTTACATAGGATTCACAGACAGAGCCAGTTGTCATACACGGAACTCGTCTTCCACCGCTTGGGTGGTTTACTTGCCTGAGGATCTACTGGTGTCTTCAGGTGGCATATGCCTAGGGCCATCCATGAACAATGTGGCTGAATATATCTTTTTTATATAAATTTTGCGCAATGTTATCTCACATGGTATTCGCTCTTTAGAGGTTCACCTGGATTCCCAGTTAGTAGTATGTCAGTTGAACGGCAGTTATCGCATGCGTGATCCTACTTTACTTTGACGATTCCTACGAGTACGTCTTTTAGAATGACAGTTTTATTTTATTACATATGATCACATTCCTAGAAGTTCTAATCATGTATCCGACACTTATGCTAATTTCATTTTAGATTGGAATTTGTCACATAATTAAAGAAAAGAAAACCATCTCATCAATGTACACATTGTAAAATATAAGTAAAGACGAAGATCCATTTTATATATATTTCAAAAAATATGGTGTTTATAGTACAAAATTGGGGCTAATGCCCTCAATACACATATATAGTCGGTACTACAATATCCACGACATCTACATCGGTGGCACCGTATGTGTGTCATGGTAACAAACTACGGTGCTTGGGAGATGCCAAAAGAGTCGCATCCAAGCTCTGGGTACACCAAGCACCTGTCACTGCATGGCTCCAAGAATATCCTCTACTTGAACCATGGGGATCCTATGAGTCAAACGAGACAAGTTGCCCTGCACATTTTGCAGGACTCTCTCAGCTTCTCCTCCTGCCACCTCATCTCCTCGATTCCTCCATCGATGTCGAGGAAACCCTTCCGGTCATCGCGGACCCACATCTGCGTTACATAAGTGTCTAGTTAGTACTTAAGCACCATCCAAAAATATTTTTGTTCTACTATACAAAAACACAAAAAATGAAATATTTAAAAACATTTGAAATACCTATGTCACCGTAGGGAGTCCCTGGTGGGAGTGGCATGTCCATATCTCCTCAGAATTCTATCCCTGTATAGGGATAGTCATCTAGGGCAATGACATGTCATTTCCACCAGTAGAAAAAATCCTCGTTGTAGGGTGTCAGCACCCTACCTCCCCCTTGCCGCCCCATTACCTTGATCCATCGTGCCATGGATAGATCACAAGGTCCTCTCGAAAGAATCTCAACTCTAAGTCCCAAACCTGGAAATCGCTCGAAGAAGAAACTGCATAGGATAGAGGCAAACCCAAAATTCCTCTTACTCCCATTTTTGCACTCTGTCAACTAGCTCTTCATATTTGCCAGTAGTGAGGTACACTAGTCATATATTGTGGGTCTCATACACTGAACTGCATAGAACATGAGTAGCCTTGATTCTTGGTGCAATGAGGCTAAACTTGTGATCTTGGTCAATACAAGCACAACAATCTTTAGGCTGATATTGTTTATCACCCAGATAGGGAGTTGACTCCCTACCTTTGGATTCTCTACTACACAGTGGCCGTCAATGTACTCCTCTATTTTCATTCCGCTCTCTGACCCCCGTAATTTGAGGTTTACAACCTCTCCCTAGTGTGACAGACCAGTCAAAAAGTAGATATCCTCTACTTCAATCCTCAATTGTTGCCCATCAAGGTTGAATCTTTCACTCTCAAGGTCCCAGTAACCCACAAGCATCTCGAGCAACCTCACCTGGGCCCTCATCCCTTTGAGTGCCCAAAATTTATATAAGCCACATCTCTTTAAGGCCATTTGGGCCCCCGGATCTCGATCCACAACAGTATCGACCTCCTCATGCCCTCTTTCTCTCCATTCAAGAACCATCCTGCCAAGGACAAGTTAAAATTTGAGTTAGCATCCTTAAAATTCATTGTTTGCATGCTTGTATGTGGTCTTATTCACTTACAGTCGCATATAGGGATATCTATATGTTCCCTACAGTTTTCACAGAAGCGTATAACTCATCATATACGCGACCCAATAGGAGACAGCTCGCGTACACCGAATTTCACATTTTACACCCTCAATTACTAAAAATTTGGAACCTAATTTAAAATTTTAATCCACTGGAAATGAAGAGGAAGAGAAGAAGATTTACCTGGTCCAGATGGTTTCTAATTTTGTTTCGTGACACTCCCACAATCGTTGTTTGAATCTCGGAGGTATTTTGGTCCAATTTGCACTATTTGGGGAAAAAATCAAAATGGTATAGTAATTTTTGGTTTTGTTACTATTTATAAACAATTTTTACGCACTTTCTATAGTTTTGAGCCATTTTTTCACCTAATGGACTAATACAAGGGTGGATTGAGTTTGTTTTTGCATTTTTAACCAGGGATTCTTGCAGATTTCAATGTTACGTTGGTCGTTCGTCAACAGAGGTAGGTATTTTCATTACCCAGCATATAGGATAGGTATACATTCCATCATGCATGTTTGTATTATCCTATAAACTATCACTTGTTATGCCTTAGGTACGAACCCATTTTTTGTGACACAGAACCTTCTATCTGCTATAAGTCATGTCGTTAGCAAGTGGTAGAGACTTACCAAACATGGGTGCCCTAGTTAGATCCCCTACTTCACTTGGTGCCCATGCAGATATTTTTTCCATAGAATAGGGAATCCCTCATAGCTAGTACATGACTTGATGATGAGCCTCACTTCTCACTCATAAACATGAGGCCTTATACCCCGAGGACTCCCAAACGATTTTTATTTAAGATATTTTCGAACTCGTCTTCAAAAAGAAAAAATATTTCCGAGTGAACTTGTCTCTTTCACACTCGTAAATTGGATTTGAAAGGACGTCTATTTGGCACAGGTTTATCTATTTTCCCTTGGTTCTGGAAGAAAGCGAAGATTAAAGCAGAACAGACGAAATGTGAACTACGCAGAAGACACAGTGACTGATATTGGGTTGAAGTGAGAAAAAGAGAAAAAAAGAGGGAGCGATGTCCAAGAGAACAAGTTGTTGGATGAGGAGATCGAGGAAGATAGATCGGAAAGGAAGATGGATCGTGGACAACTCAACAAGCGAAAAAAGCCATCGTTGGATGCTTTGGAGCACCTCGCGAGAAGGAAGGAAAGACAGGCTGGCAAATCCCTTAAAACGTGAATCAAGTTGACCTAGGTTTTTGGTATCTAGGGTTTTTGCACCTAGGTTTCGGCCTAAGGTTGTCGGTGAGTTATTGTAATGAATAAATAAAGGTCAAGAGGACCTGGGATGTGTTTTTGTTATTATCGACTAGGGGAATAGGAGTGATTTTTATTGAGAGAGAAGTATCGTGATGAGAGAGCATTATGTATTGTAAGATCTCCAACCGGATGTGAAGATCAACCCTGCAGTTGGGTGCACAAGAAAGGGAGAAAGAGAGAAGATATGCTAGCTAAGAGCAAAGATAGAACTGTATGCTTCCACCTAATATATTATAAAGCACAGTTATGTGGACGTATCCCTAGGGAGAGGGTAAACCATGTATATCTTGTGTTGTGAGTGATCGATGTTGTGTTCTATGTCTTCTGATTGCTCTTTTATTGCATTATTGTGCTAGATCTGAGATATATTGTGTGAAGTAGGTTTAAGCTAGTAAATGATATCTAGATGTTGTGTTGTTATTTTATTGGAACCACTTTGTATTTCCTTTGGTTATAGATACCTATGTCCTGCAACCCCCTATAGCTACTTCGTGTGAGACTTCATCTACTTCACAGGTGTTGCCAAAAGGGCCAATAGTTAGGGCTTGTTGGTGCACTCTTAGAGTTGAACCCTGGGTCTTCCCTTGTGCAAAAAAATGGTTTCATTGTCGGTACCGGGATCTTATTGAGGGAATGTCAAGGTGGTTTCCATCGAATACAGAGATTCAGAAGTGGATAGAAGAACAAGAAAAGGACTTTGCAAAAGCCTAGAACAAGAACCCTAAGATTAGCATTGGGGACTAGTTGGGAAGGTATATCTTTACTGATATACATGAGATTTTATTTTGAGGAATTCATCAGGAGCTATACGAGTGGTTATCTATATTAGCAGATACCAAATTCGAGATCAGATTGAGACCACCTGTGGTTTGGACTTCGGCACTGATCAAGAAAGTCAAGAGAGTTGATAACATCGTGTCAAGAGCAGTATATCACTGGTTTGATAGTACCATTAGAGGGTATATCACAGAGTTTGTTGTTGACAGAGTAGAGTCATATAGCCAAGTAGAGAGATATTTCTTTAAGGGACCTAGAGGAATTTTTTTACATTTTCTGAAGTTGAAGATCAAGATGTTATTGCATGAGAAGAACATCTTGAAGATACAGTAGTGGGTTAGATTGAAAAGCTAATGTTCAATAAATCAGACAGCGACGGCGACACAAAGACTAGACATACGCGCAGTGGAAGGATATTTAGAGAAGTTCATTTGGTGAACTTGTTTAAGCGAGATCACGAACCTCTTCTGCAGGAAGAAGGGTTTTACAGTGGAGAAGAGGAATATCTACTAAGTGAAGAACATTTAGGATCCGTTGGACCAAGAGAAGAAAAGACTGAAGAACCTCACCGAGAAGAGATAGAAACTTCAGGAACTAGGCCGATTGTTGAAGTAAGTACTATTACTCCTCCTGTTGTTTCAGCAGCATTAAGTACCCAGAGTAACCTAAGTTATCAGGGCACTCAGAGCACTAGTACAAGTGGCTCAACGCACTCTCAGTCAGGAAACCTGGGAATATCTATGGTAGACGAGATGAGGTTACCCACCTTTAGGGGAGACTGATCTGAAGATCCTGAGAAGCATTGGTTCCTATGTGAATTTGTATGTAGTATTAAGAACATCACCAATGAAGTTGTTAAACGAGCTCAGTTTAGTACTACCCTGAGAGACCGCACACTAAGTTGGTACATGAAGTTTGTCCAAGGGGTTGTCCATCCGAAACCACTGAACCAAATCAAGATTGTGTTGATTGCAAAGTTCAAGAAACCCAAGTCGGAGTCACAATGCATTACGGAGTTGAAGGAAATCAAGCAAAGAGTATTTGAACCTGTTTGGGAGTTTGATCATAGGTTCGACCTTGACAGGACACCTAAGTTTTCAGATCCCGGATGAGCAGAACAAAGAATGGTTCATTGTTTCCCTTTTTCCACACATCAGAGTCCCTCTGATGCAATAGAAGATCGCTTCACAGGCTAAGGCACTAGAGATTTCCATGAAGCTAGAATCATCCCCTATGGCAGAATCCAGCTCAGGTATGAGTCAAATATTCAGTCAGCTAACTAGTTTATCACTGCAGGTTGAAGATATGAAAAAAGATAAGGGAAAAGACAAGAGAGAAGACATCTAGTGAATTAGATGAAAATCAGGAGGCCATGGCAAAGAGAATTGTCCCCTATTCCATGAGTACTTGGCATCTAGAGCTCCGATCCCTTTGAAGCAAGTTACCCCACCTTGGTGCGAGGTATGTAGAAATAGACATTGCCATGGTGAATGCTATTACATGCAAAAATATGTTCAGACACCCACCAACCTGTATTGCACGTTCTATAAGTCAGTAGGGCATGATGATAGGGACTGTAGAGCCTATGACCTCATGCATGAAAGGTCAAGGGATATATACAAAATTCAAGGTGAAGTACAGCAGGAAGGGAACACTACGCAGTATAATTCCCCTGGAAGAGGAAACTTCAACCCTCGCGGAAGATTTAGAGGACGAGGATGAGGAGAAGGCATGGGTCGAGGTCGAGGTCAGATCATATGTTACAACTACGCACAGCCATAACATTTGGCAAGGGATTGTCAGAACCCTTGTACCACTTGTGGTTACTGCAACTCATTTGAACATGTCATAGAAGATTTACCTGTGTTGTTAGAAGAACCTCGCGGAGTGGATCCCAAATTCGTTGTTATCACTAGAGGGGGCGTTGTTACAGGAGAAGACATAGTGACTCTGAGAAAGACTACAGAACAATCAGGGGTGCGGAAAGTTGCAGAGAAGACACAAGTGTTTGATGTGAAGAAAGAAAAACAAATATTTGAGGAGGCAAGAAAATAATTTGGGAGAGATCAGGCTTCTTCATCAAAGGCTCGACCAGAAGCAAGAGAATATGGAATGCCTCTGGAATTTGATCATTCTACTTCACCCAGAGAAGGGAAAGAGGTAAGTGAGCTCATGGAATTTTTATGCACTTGCATTAATTTGATAAGGATGAGAGTGTTGTACAAGAGATACAAAACTTGATCAGATAGTACAAAGTAGGAAACGTGGATCCCTCACTGAGTAGAGTGGTACACCAAGTATCTAAAAAGAGAAGGAAAAATAAGGAACTACACCTGAATGCTCAAATTGGAGAGTATGATATAGACTAGGTGGTCCTCGACTTAGGGTCAGAGGTCAATGTTATGATGAAGCAGACCTGGGAACTAATGGGAAAACCTAAGTTGATCTATTCCCCCGTCAGGCTTAGGATGGCCAATCAATAGGTTGTGAGCCCCTTCGGAAGACTGGAACATATCCCTGTGGACATCGACGGGGTCAGAACATTTGTGAACTTCGAGGTGATTGAGATAGTCGACAAAAGTTGCCCTTATCCCGCATTGTTAGGAATTGATTGGGATTTCAACAATTATATTATTGTTGACTTGAAGAAAAGAAGAATGACGTTTGAAGGTGATGGACTTAGGGTCATCGCACCTCCAGACCCTGATGAAGGTCCCAGATACATAGAGCCCATCCGAGAAGAGGAACATGCATATGAGCTAGAGAATATATACAAATTGACTGCAAGACAACAGGATTACATTAATCCTACAGCATATGGGAATTTAAGTTGGCGAAGTGACAGTGCATGCTCATCAGAATCAGAAGAAGTACTGGAGAACTGGAAGAATAAAATGTATGAAGTATCTACATGGTGATGTGCTAGATTGACTAGAGAAGTTCGTTGGATCAGCACAATAGTAAGTAACTTTCCCACCTTTGACGGTTTGAATCACTTCGGAACTTTATTGTTGGAATTTGAAGAAATTGTACCAGTAAAACAAAGACTGTTGGCACTAGAAGAGGCATTGAAATCTACTCCAGCATGATGGTGGGGAACACATAAGCAGAACATAGCAGACTAAATACAATGTCGCACTTTGATGATAGCGCGATTTTCAGAACAAGTCGAAGGATGCGAAGTTAGGTACACAGGTCAAAGTTGTCTGAAATACCATGTGCGAAGTTGTGAGGAATCCTAGAGAAGAATTCCTCAAGAGAAGTGGGTGCACAAATTTATTAACATGATGGACACAATGCCTATCAACTAGTACCTTCAAGCGGAACTGCGCCTCATCAATGCAGATTGGAAAGGTATGACTCAGAATTTAATCGTTACCTTTTTATTTGAAAACCAATATCATACAGTGGATAAATCATTACAGAGTGTAAGAAAAAAAGTATTTGGGGAAGCACCTAGCCTCCCTTTGGAGCAAGAAGAGGATGAATGGATTGTGCCTCTTCAGAAATTGCAAGGTTGTTACAATATCAATGTTGATGAAGATGATGATCCTGGGAAGGTGAACATCACCGAAACAGAAGGACAGAGAGACATATAAGGACCAGGAGTTGAGATACCTTTTATTGGAAAACCAATTAAAATCAAGAAAGTCAACATTGGAAAAGAACAAACACTGAAGTTTGCAAATGTTGGAGATTATTGGGATGTTTCCACTATTGATAAAATCACAAAGTTACTGCATGAATATCAAGACTTGTTTCCAACCAAGTTCACTGATATGAAGGGCATTAAAGGGCCCATGGGAGAGATGAAGATCCCATTTAAACTAGATGCAAGGCCAGTCAATCAAAGACCCTACAGACTGAACCCTAAATATAAGGAGAAAGTGAAGATTGAATTAGATAGAATGCTGGAAGTAGGAATCATAGAACCTGTTGAAGAATCGGAGTGGATTATCCCTATGGTGGTTCAAGACAAGAAAACAAGAGAGATCAGGATCTACGTATGTCTCAGGAAGCAAAATGATGCATGTCTCCATGATCCATTCCCTACACCATTTACTGACGAAGTGTTAGACAACGTGGGAGGCCAGGAGGTCTAGTCCTTCACAGATGGATTTTCAGGATACCATCAGATCAGGATTTCGAAGGAGGATCGCCATAAGACCAAATTTGCAACAGAATGGGGATCTTACTAGTATACAGTGATGCCTTTTGGCCTGAAGAATGCACCATCCATCTTTTGCAGGGTGGTGTTCGAAGCATTCAAGGATTTTTTACATAAATTTCTGGAATCCTATTTTGATGATTGGATTGTTTTTAGCTTGTTGAAAAATCATATTGAATGTTTAATACTAATGTTGGATAAGTGCAGGCAATGTCATACTGCCCTGATCCTGAAGAAGTGCATCTTCTTTTCACCCTTTGGAGTGTTTCTAGGTCATATTGTGTGTAAGCAGGGATTGTTGGTAGACCCATCTAAGATTTCCATTATAGTTGATTTACCCCCTCCTACTTCATTCAAACAACTGCGCATTGCACTGGAACATACAGGATACTACAGGAAGTTCATTAAAGGCTATGCACAGATCACAACACCTATGGAGAAGCTGCTGAAGAAAAATTGTTATTTTCAATGGATAGAAGAATGCCAATAGAGCTTCGACACACTGAAACAGAAAATGGTTACTGTGCCTATTCTGGTTTTCCCAGATTGGAGTAAGGAATTTCATGTGCATGTCGATGCATCCTCTATTGCATTAGGAGTTGTGATAGCACAACTAGGAGCAGAAGACATTGATCACCCGTTAGCCTTTACTAGATGGAAGCTATCAACAGTTGAGATAAATTACACCACCACTGAGAGAGAAGGCTTAGCCATGGTGTATGCATTGCAGAAGTTTCACCACTACTTGTTGGGAGGACACTTTAAAATGTTCATTGATCACTCTGTGTTGAAATACCTAGTCAACAAGCCAGTGTTGGGGGGAAGGATATGCAGATGGCTTCTGTTATTTCAGGAATACAATTTTGAGATCGTGGTAAAACCAAGAAGGATGAACAAGAGACTTGATCACTTGTCGAGGTTGGAACACAGAGAGGAATGATCCATGGGATCAAATTTTGCTCATAATTCAAAGTGCTCAGAATCGCTTCAAATCGAACGAGAGAATAGGCCTCATCGTTACGAACCCAACGCAACTCGTTTGGGTTCAAACGGATGTCGGGAGCGAGAGATATCGCGTTCTATTCCAAATGACAAACAGGGAAAAAAAGGGATGTTGACTGTACATTTCGTACAGTCTGTATGGACGTTGACGTGGTAGGTTGTATGACACATGGAAGGTAGATATTTGGATAGTTGGAAGGTGACATGGCTTGTTTGCAGTGAATGGAATGGTGACACGTGGCCCAATCAATGGTCGCCACGTGTCCCCTATATATTGGTTTAAAATTTATTTGGAGTCCATCAGATTCGACCCCGTGACCTCCACCCGCGTGCAAAGCTTTGGCAAAGACCACCAACCAACGCGCCACCATAGTGTTTCTTAACACTATATGGTGCGGATTCTATTTGAATTCAAATGTTGTAAGTTTGGGTGGGGGGTTAGGCTGGGACCTAGCCCCAGCCCGTGGTTATGTTATATTGTAATATGGCCACGGTTTAAACCTTTGCGTGCACATTCAAACTAAACCCCGGTCGTATGTGTTGTAATATGACCATGGGCACACGCATGTGTTTTAACATAGCCCTTTTAATATAGCCCGATCACATGTGTTGTGCATAGAACCACCGGCGCGCCGACCGTTGTCCTGTGGTTTGGACTCGGCCCTTTTTTATATGTGCGCGAGGTCATATGGCAGCTATGTGCCCGTGGGCCTTGGACGGTTAAGGTCCAGGGCGTAACCATTCAAAATTTTGTACCGATCATGCGGTTGCGCCTGGTGCTAAGTTTTACCGCTTAAATATGTGTGGGGGCTAGGTTGAGCCAATAGGGGTGCGTTTTGTAGATGCATAGACAGCAAGTTTGAAGGGGGACTTCCAAGAAGCCTATCTTCTTCAATTTTTGGCCAAATGAGGTGCCAAAAAATCCCAGCTAGGGGTTTTTGGACGTTTTGAAGCCATTGGAGCAGTGTTTTTGGCATTTTGAGCATTATAAAGCACATTTTTGAGCACTTTGAGCAAATAATACAAATGATCCATTGGAAGCTGGACCAGGAGATGTAGACCAAGAGAGGGGTGAACTCCTTTATCATTTGATGTGTCATGTGTTTTCTATTCACTGTTATTGTTGTTGTTTATATGCATCTTGAATGAGTAAATCCTATTAAAGTTTTGTTGCAAAGTTGATCCATTTGCATTTTAACACATAAAATTTATCTTGCAAACATTTTCAAGAATACAAGTCTTCTTCATTTTTAGATCAAGTTGGTATCAGAGCATAGGTTTTTGAACACTTGATTATTTGCAAGTGTTTTGTTTTCTGATGCTCACAAGGTTGAAACTCACAAGAGGAGAATTTCAACTTGTAGAGACAAGTTCTCATCCTTCAAGGAGGAAGCTTATATCATCACCGCAAGTTTCAAGGAGGCATTCACCAAGTATGGCTCATGAAGAGAGTCATGAACATGTTCCTGCAGGAGATGAAGATATCAGAAAGGCTATCATGGAAATGACAGAGATGATGAAGATATTGATGGAAAGGAATACAAGGTCACAAGGTGAAGGCTCCAACCCTTCAAAGCACAAGGGAGACACTGGTGATAAAACTCCAAATGGAAATGGAGGGAATGGTGCTTCTCCACTACCCTCACCTCCATCTTCTTCTTCTCCTTCTTCTTCGACCAATTCAAGACCTCTTCTGAATTGTCCAAAGGGACATGGTAAAACTCCTTCACAAATTCCTTCGTTAAATCTTGATATTAAATTCGAATTGCCAATGTAAAATGGAGAAGTAAATGCTTAGAAATTAGATAATTGGATACGTCAGATTGAGGTGTACTGTAGAATACAAAAAATTCAAGATGATGAAACTAAGATTCAGCTTGCTTCTTTAAGATTGGATAGTGCATCACTCATTTGGTGGGAATCCAAGACTCAGGAGGACATGAAGAAACATGGTAAAATTTTAACCTCTTGGAATGATTTTATTATTGCAATTAAAAGACAATTTTACCCATTGGCATATATGCAAAAGGCTACTATGGATTGGAAAAATTTTAGACAAGCTAAAGGACAGAATGTGCAAAGATTTACTCAAGAATTTAGGAGAAGAGCTTTGGTTTTGCGAGTAGATTTGTCTTCTCAAGAAACTTTACTCAAATACATTGGAGCTTTACATAGTTATTTGAGACATACTATACTCATGTTTAATCCTTCAAATCTAGATGAAGTTTGTGTTCAGGCCACTCACTTGGAAGCAAGAGGAAGG
>ML781391.1:1229574-1240690 GCA_009831015.1 Picea engelmannii | reverse complement strand
AGCATCCTAAACTTTGGGATGAGCATTTACACTACATTCAGCATGCTTACAATCGAGCTAAGCACTCTTCAACTCAAACGTCGCCATTTGAAGCATGTTTTGGCTATTTGCCCAAATCTCCTTTAGATTTTATCTTTGGGAAGAATATTGCTATTGAAGGTCGATATGACATTGATAGGGAGGAAAATTTCATTGAACAAATTCAGTCGATACATCAAATAGTGCAAGAGCAGTTGGAAAGGAGTCAAGCCAAGTACAAGATGAGACATGACAAGCATCGTGTTGATCACAGTTTCCAAGTTGGAGATGAATTTTGGCTTTACATAAATAAGGAGAGGCTTAAATGAGAAGGTAAAAAATTGAAACCAATTCGATATGGTCCTTTCAAGATTATCGACAAGATTGGTAAATGCCTTTCGTTTAATTTGCCTCCTTATATGCAAATGTATGCAGTTGTTAATGTTGAGAATTTGAAATTGTATGAGCCTCCTTTGATTGATGATCAAGGAGAGCATGTTCAGATTCCTTCTATAGATGATTTTTCCCCAGAATATCTTACAGAACTACATGAAGACACCATCCTTGATAGGAGAATGCGAACTTCAAAATGAGGAAATGTGGAGTATCTTCGAGTTGGTCTTAAAGGTACAAATCCAAGAAAATCCAAGTGGATTGAGGTTGGAAAGGTGAGGGAGATATACCCTCATCTTCAGATAGACTGAAAATAGTCTTTTGGAGGTCCAAAAGCTTTCCAATGGGGAGGTGTGATCTAGGGGATCAAATTTTGCTCAAAATTAGTTCTCATAATCACTTCAAATTGAACGAGAGCGTAGGTCTCGTCGTTACGAACCCAACACAACTCGTTTGGGTTCAAACGGAGGTCAAGAGAGAGAGATATCGCGTTCTGTTCCAAATGACAAACAGGCAAAAAAAGGGATGCTAACTGTACAGTCCGTATGGACGCTGATGTGGCAGATCGTACGACACATGGTAGGCATCTATTTGGACAGTTGATAGGTGACATGGCTTGTTTGTAGCGAATGGAATGGCGACACGTGGCCCAATCAATGGCCGCCACGTGTCCCCTATATATTGGTTTAAAATTTGTTTGGAGTCCACTGTATTCGACCCCGTGACCTCCACCCGCGTGCAAAGCTTTGGCAAAGACCACCAACCAACGCGCCACCATAGTGTTTCTTAACACCATATGGTGCGGATTCTATTTGAATTCAAATGTTGTCAGTTTGGGCGGGGGGTCGGGCTGGGGCCTAGCCCTAGCCCGTGGTTATGTTATATTGTAATATGGCCACAGTCTAAACCTTTGCGCGCACATTCAAACTAAACCTCGGTCGTATGTGTTGTAATATGACCACGGGCGCATGCATGTGTTTTAACATAGCCCTTTTAATATAGCTCGGTCACATGTGTTGTGCATAGAACCACCGGCGCGCCGACCGTTGTCATGTGGTTTGGACTCGACCCTTTTTTATATGTGCGTGAGGTCATATGGAGGCTATGTGCCCATGGGCCTTGGATGGTTAAGGGCCAGCGCATAACCGTTCGACAGTTTGTACTGATCGTGCGGTTGCGCCCGGTGCTAAGTTTTACCGCTTAAATATGCATGTGGGCTAGGTTGAGCCAACAGGGGTGCATTTTGTAGATGCAGAGACAGCAAGTTTGAAGGGGGACTTCCAGGAAGCGTATCTTCTTCAATTTTTGGCCAAACGAGGTGTCGAAAAAGACCATCTAGGGGTTCTTGGACGTTTTGAAGCCATTGGAGCAGTATTTTTGGCATTTTGAGCACATTTTTGAGCACTTTGAGAAATAATACAAATGATCCATTGGAAGCTGGACCAGGAGATGTAGCCCAAGAGAGGGGTGAACTCCTTTATCATTTGTTGTGTCATGTGTTTTTTGTTCACTGTTATTGTTGTTGTTTATATGCATCTTGAATGATTAAATTCTATTAAATTTGTGTTGCAAAGTTGATCCATTTGCATTTTAACACATAAAATTTATCTTGCAAATATTTTCAAGAATACAAGTCTTCTTCATTTTTAGATCAAGGAAACTACTAGTTTGGAGGATACACTGCCAGATGCACATTTGTTGGCCATCAGAAAGGTTGATGATCACTTCATAGAGATAGTTCAGTTTCTGTCAACAGGACTAGCACCTCGTGAATACACAGTCATTCAGAAGAAACAACTGGTAGTGCACGCTGTAGATTTTTCACTGATAGTTGGACAACTATACAATATGGGACCTGATGAGATCCTGAGGAGATGTGTTATGGAGGCAGAACGACCACTAATTTTAGCTAAAGCTCATGAAGGCATCGCAGGAGGACACTACGTAGGAAAAGAAACAGCGCAAAAGGTTCTTAGAGTTGGCCTATGATGGCCTACTTTACACAGAGATGCTAAAGACTACTACAAAGCCTGCGATGTATGCTGAAGAGTTGGGAAACCTTCTAGAAGAGATGAAATGATATTAGCACCTCATCTAACCCTACAAGAATTTGAGAAATGGGACATTGATTTCGTGGGACCTATAAACCCATTAGGGAAGCGCACATGAGCTAGATACATAATCACCACGACAGAGTATCTGACTAGATGGACCGAAGAAAGAGCCATCAAGGATTGTAGTGCAACTATAGTTGCGCACTTCATATTTGATGATATCATAACCAGGTTTGAATGCTCGAAAATCCTTATGAGTGATCAAGGAACACATTTTATTAATAATACTATTGAGGCCTTGACTGAGGAATTGGAAGTTCATCACCAGAAGAGCACACCCTACCATCCACAAGTGAATGGGACAGTTGAAGCATTCAATAAGATCTTGGAAACAGTGCTGAAAAATATTTACAGTGTGAACAAGGATGACTGGGATTTGAGAGTACAAACAGTGTTATGGGCCTACAGAACCACTTGTAAGAAGATGACAATGCAGACTCCATTTAACTTGGTTTATGGCCTAGAAGCAGTTGCACCCATCGAATATTTAGTTCCTAGCTTAAGAATTGCATCCTTTACAGATATGGATGACACTGGAGTTGTTTAAGAGAGGCTCGCGTAGTTGGTCAAACTTGAAGAAGATTGATTTATTGAAGGATTCCATCAGTAGGTTCGAAAGGAAAGAGAAAAATCCTACCATGATAAACACATCACGAAGAAATCATTTAAGCAAGGAGATCTGGTATTGGTATACGACAGCAAATTCATGAAGCATCCAGGGAATTTTAGGACTCATTGGCTGGGACCTTATGAGGTTGTCTATGTTACGGAAGGAGGAGTTGCGCAGTTGAAGACTTTGAATGAAGAATGGAAGGAAGGTTTGGTGAATGGGAGCCAGTTGAAATTGTACTATGACAACCAGCTGCCTCGCAGCTCTCATTAAAAATAAAAGGCGAAAGAGTCCAGGTACCAGGTGCAGTTGAAACTAGGTACCAGACACAAAAAAGACAGTCTGCACACAATGGGGAGGAACAGAGGAGAAAGCAAAGACTACGCTGCACAGTATGAAGTCAAAGTAAAACAGAAGGATCACATCTGAAGTGCCTCGGGATGAGTCACGAGTGAGTGTTGGGGTCCTTTTGGCCCTTGGTTCTAGAAGAAAATGAATATTAAAGTAGAACAAACGAAATGCAAGCTACGCGGAAGACACAGTGACTAATGTTGGGTCGAAGTGAGCAAAAGAGAAGAAAAGAGGGAGCGAAGTCCGAGAGAAAAAATCATTGGACGAGGAGATCAAGGAAGATATATTAGAAAGGAAGACAGATCGTGGACAACTCAGCAAGCGAAAAAATCCATCGTTGGATGATTTGGAGCACCTCGCGGGAAGGAAGGAAAAATAGGTTGGCGAAGCCCTTAAAATGCGAATCAAGTTGACCTAGGGTTTTGGACACCTAGGGTTTTGGTATCTATGGTTTTGGCACCTAGGTTTCGGCCTAAGGTTGTCGATGAGTTATTGTAATGAATAAATAAAGGTCAAGAGGACATGGGATGTGTTGTTGTTATTGTCGACTAGGGGAATAGGAGTGATTTTTATTGAGAGAGAAGTATTGTGCTAAGAGAGCATTTTGTATTGTAAGATCTTCAGTTGGGTGCAAATATCAACCCTCCATCCGGGTGTGCAGGAAAGGGAGAAAGAGGGAAGGTAGAAAGAGAGAAGAGAGAAAGAGAGAAGACCTGCTAGCTAAGAGCGAAGATAGAATTGTATGCTTCCACATAATATATTATAAAGCACAGTTCTATGGATGTAGCCCTAGGGAAAGGGTGAACCACGTATATCTTGTGTTGTGAGTGATCGATGTTGTGTTCTTTGTCTTATGATCGCTTTGTTATTGCATTATTGTGCTAGATCTGAGAAATATTGTGCGAAATAGGTTTTGTAGAAATTTCAATACAAATTAAGTATTTCCTATGATTCTCCTGATCTAACAATTATACGCCACTGTTAAATACAGAATCACTTCTACTATTATTCTTGCAGAAAATTAAACCACGATCACAACCACAATCACAAAGTAAAATATCAAGAACACAAAACACAGAAGTTTTACCAGGAAAGCGTAAAGCTAAAAACCCCACTATCATATATTATGTATATCATGAATCATGAAACAATCTCATACAAAACTCTAATCCAAGAGATCTTAGTACAATACAATCATCCCACACTGTCATACACAAATCAGCAAATACATGTGCCAATTCCTATGTCTAGACAGCTTTCCTCCTCTGCACAATCTCTGCAATTTTAATTCTCACAATGATACAAATTGCCTAGTTTGCACATGCTCATAAGCATATTCACTGCATGTGCGATTAAATCACAACTTATAGCCAAACTGTCCCTTTCACATGTTATCTCAACTGGGTCTCCAATGGATCTGTCATGCATGTACTTAATCACGGTGAGTCTTCAGTTGCATGTGAGTTCACTGATTGACTGAACTCTCACTAGTGCATGTTTAGTTACAACTAGTACAACTGATCTTAACTCACTTAACTACACTTATAATTCTGTTACAAATCCAACTCACTCAGTTATGAATGAAATAATAGATTAATATTTATTGTCCAATTTATTTAAGGGAAAAGTAAATTAGACACATGTTTCCTGTTGACTTTTCAACACTCCCTCTCAACATTAAAGGGATTATCCTTCACCCCAATCCTGTCTCTATGATATTCGAATTTGCTCCTAGTGAGCGCCTTCGTCAGAATATCTGCATCATGATCTTCCACAGGAATGTATTGAAGCAACATGATCTTCCACTGCACACAATCTCTGAGATGATGATACCATATATCTATATGCTTAGATCTGTCATGAAACACAGGATTAATTGAGAGTTTAATGCAACTCTGATTATCACAATAAATCACTATCAGATCTAAATGAGAACCAAACAAACCAACCAATATCTTTTTCATCTAGATAGCCTCACATGCAGCTTGACTCATTTCCATGTATTATGTTTCCACTAAACTAAGTGCCACGGATCTTTGTTTCTTGTTGTACCAAGAAACAGTTGTAGATCCGATACTAAAGATCCCCCTTGATGTGCTCTTTCTTTCCGTTGGGATGCCTGCCCAATCTGCATCTGTGAAGCCATGCAACTTCACCTCATCTATTTGTATGTACCATAATCCATACTCAGATGTGCCCTTCAGATATCTTAGGACATGCTTACCCGCCTTCCAAAAGAGTTTGGTAGGCTTAACCATCACTTGACTTAGTTGGTTAACCGCATAGAAAATGTCTAGTCTCGTGTTCACTAAATACATTAGCGAACCCACTAATTGTCGATAGACAGTAGCATCCACTACTTCTCTAGAAGTAGCATCCTCTTTCCTCCAGTTTCCTGGAAGAGGAGTATCCATGGGATTGCATCCCTCCATGTGAAACTTACCCAGTATCTCTCTTGCATACTTTCCTTGAGACACAAAAAGTTCACCATCTCGCTGCCATATTTCCAATCCAAGGAAATAATGAAGAAGGCCCAAATCCTTCATCTTGAACTCCTTTGCAAGGTCCTCCTTGCATGAGTGTATCAGTTGCTCATCACCAATCAGTATTAAATCATCAACATAAATCATAATGATTAAAAGCTTACCCTCCACCACAATTTGGTATAGGTTTGCATATGCTTCACTTTTGGTGAAGCCCAATCCAGTGAAATAGTTGTCTATCTAAGTGTACCAAGCACGGGGTGCTTGCTTCAGCCCATACAATGCTCTCTTGAGTCTGCACACATGAAAATACCTATCAAAGGTCTCAAAACCTTTTGGTTGTTCAATGTACACTTCTTCCTCAGTGATCCCGTTGAGGAACGCAGTTTTAACATCCATCGGATTAATGCGCCAGCCCATCTGCGCTGAGAGTGCAAGGATGGATCTTATGGAAGAGTACCTTGTGACAGGTGCAAAGGTCTCATCATAATCTATCCCCTCAATCTATGAGAAGCCCCGGGCCACAAACCTGGCCTTGTATTTCTCAACACTCCCATCAATGGCTTTCTTTACCTTGTAGATCCATCTCGAACCTACCACTGATTTGTCGACCAGTCTTGGGACAATTTCCCATGCACTATTTTTTACAATGGAGTCATACTCCTCTACCATAGCATCAACCCAAGTGGGGTCCTGCACTTCTTCCTGAAAGGAACATGGTTCAATCACAATACATTTGCTCATGAGAGCCATGTATCCAGCAAATCGATCAGGAGACTGTCTCTGTCTGCGCTGTGAAGTAGGGTCTCCTACATTCTGTGCAGCATCTAGTCTCAATCTGTCAGCTTTTGTGGTGCGATTTCTGCCATTTCTGATGGATGGCTCTGCTTGAGTGGTTTCCTCCACTCCATGAACCTCTTCATGTGGTTGATCCACATCTTGAGACTCATCTTTGGGAACCAGTAGTTCCTCTTCTGCATGCAAGTCTAGCTCCCTCTCAAGCGACAACCGCATGGCTTTCCCCTCATCAAATTTTATATCCCATTGCATAATAGTCATCTTACTATTTGGCAAATACACACGATAATTATGGGGTGTTTCTGTGTACCCCACAAATATCCCAACTTCAGCAGTCGGTTCCAGCTTCTTCCTGGAATCCTTGGTCACATGCACATAAACAGATGAGCCAAAAATTTTAAAATGAGAAACATCAGGTTTCTTACCAGTAAAAGCTTCTTCAGGTGTACTCATGCCAAGTAATGTATGAGGACAATGGTTCTGCACATAAACCGCAGTATTGCATGCTTCTTCCCACAAATGCATTCCTAGGCCCTAATCATGCAACATCGCTCGTGCTACACCCACAATTGTTCTGTTCTTTCTCTCCTCGACCCCATTTTGTTGTGGGTTATGAGGCACTATGAGTTCTCTTCGAATTCATTCTCTACTGCAGAAGACTTTGAATTCGTTAGAGATGTATTCTCCACCATTATTGCTCCTTAGAGCCTTCACTTGCTTCCTCGACTCTTTCTCCACCAATGCTTTAAACTCACAGAAATTTGAGAATGTTTGATCCTTCTTCTACATGAAGAATATCCAGCATTTACGAGAAAAGTCATCAACAAAAATAACATAATACCTATGTTTTTTTATTGAAGCAACCGATAATGGTCCACACACGTCTGTGTGAATTCTCTCCAGGATCACCGAAGCACGGTTCTCCTTTTCATGAAAGGTGGACTTTACATACTTCCCAAGGGTGCACCCCTTGCACTGATCTAACTGAGAAAGTGTTCCCCTTGGAAGTCCAGTAGATATTTGTTGCATGATCTTCAAGTCTCCATGATGAAGATGGCCCAATCTCCTGTGCCATAATTCGCCTAAATCCCATCTCACCACTTTTTCTGCCTTGCCTATCATGGCATTGCAGTCATATACCTCCAGCATGTAGAGATTCTTAACTCGAATCCCTATCTTCTTGACTTGACCCGTTGCTTTATGTCACAGGTAGGGTTTTCCACTGCTAAAAATAACATCATAGCCTCTGTCCTCCAACATTGCAACTGAGACCAAGTTTTTCTTCAGACCTGGAACATGCATAATATTTTTCAATTGAAATGATTTACTTGACTCTCTCTGAAAGGTAATGGTACCAATACTAGTTGCATTGTATCATCCATCGTCACCCATCTCTATATGCATTCTGAGATCTTTCTCCTCCAAGTCAATGAAAGACTCTTTATCTCCCGTCATGTGGAAGGAAGCGCCACTATCCAAATACCACACCAATCCTGATGCACTTGAAGCCATGCATGCAATCAAAGCGAAGTCAAGTTCAAATTGTGAGACAAGATCCTCACTAGTTGCATCTCTAGCAACTGTCATTTTCTTTCTCTTCTATGGAAATTTAGTAGCGAGATGCCCATGTTCGTGACAATGAAAACACTTCACTTTGGACAAATCCAGCTTCTTGTCTTTAGACTCATATTTTGGATAGAATTTCTTCCCTTTCCCTTTCCTTGCCTTGGCAGTCAAAGCAAAATCCTCTTCATCATCACGCTTTGATTAAGATCCATCTCTGGTGTTCCGCTTGAACTCCTCTTGCAATAGATCCGACCATAGTCGTTCCCAATCCGACAATTTTTCCCTTCCATTCACAGAGTCTTGATAACTGTGCCAACTCTTGGGTAGTCCTAGGAGAGCCAAGCTCACCAAATCATCAGCAGGGACTGTTATTCCCACACTTCCAAGCTCATCCTGATGTTGGACAAACTTCATGAGATATTTTGGAATTGTGTCACCCTTCTCCTTCTTGATCTTCCTGAGTTTATCTTTGAGCACCAATTTCCTATGGTCGCTACTGTTTTGGAACAGATCTGTCAAAACCTTCCAGATTGCATGTGGTGTGTTTTTCCCATGGAGACTTGAGACAATGTGGTCTCATACTCCCTCCAACAGAATCCTTCTCGCCTTCGCCACTTTCTTTTTCCATGCATCAAGATTTGCAGTATATGTCGCATCCTGCTTAGGAACATCTCTATCAATGTAATCCTTCAAGCCATTGTCTTCGAGTACTGCCTCCATCCTGTCCTTCCAAGCAATGTAGTTAGAGTTTACCTCAAGTGCATACTCAAACGTCAAGCCATTGAAAGACATTTTGATCTTTAATCAACTGTCTCACCAAGAAAATCTTGCAAATTTGAATGTTATCCAACCACCAAAACTCAACTGTTGCAATCCCTCTTTCCCTGGGAGGTTTGCACCCCACCTGTGAGTAGCCTAAGGGAAGTTCTCACCCTACCTATGTATAGCCTGCAAACTTGACTGGGAAGTTCGCACTATAATGCACTATAGGGTGAGGGGATTTCGCACCTCTCCCTTGATCATCCTGCGAGAATGCTCAGGGAAGTTTGCACCTCTCCTTTGTCTAGGGTGGAAGAATTTCTGCTTTGAGAACTGTGCGTAGTCTACAGTACTAAAGTTCACACCCTGCTAGAGACGAGACCTGTGAGAATCAACTAATGTTCGCACCTCACTTCCTTAGCTCTGTGGCCTCCGTGGCTCTGATACCATGTATAAATTTCAATACAAATTAAGTATTTCCTGCGATTCTCCTGATCTAACAATTATACGCCACTGTTAAATACATAATTGATTCTACTATTATTCTTGCGGAAAATTAAACCACGATCACAACCACAATCACAAAGTAAAATATCAAGAACACATAACACAGAAGTTTTACCGGGAAAGTGTAAAGCTAAAAACCCCACTATCATATATTATGTATATCATGAATCATGAAACAATCTCATACAAAACTCTAATCCAAGAGATCTTAGTACAATACAATCATCTCACACTGTCATACACAAATTGGCAAATACATGTGCCAATTCCTGTGTCCAGACAGCTTGCCTCCTCTGCACAATCTCTGCAATTTTAATTCTCACAATGATACAAATTGCCTAGTTTGCACATGCTCGTAAGCATATTCATTGCATGTGTGATTAAATCACAACTGATAGCCAAACTATCCCTTTCACATGTTATCTCAACTGGATCTCCACTGGATCTGTCATGCATGTACTTAACCGTGGTGAATCTTCAGTTGCATGTGAGTTCACTAATTGACTGAGCTCTCACTAGTGCATGTTTAGTTACAACCAGTACAACTGATATTAACTCACTTAACTACACTTATAATTCTGTTACAAATCCAACTCACTCAGTTATGAATGAAATAATAGATTAATATTTATTTTCCAATTTATTTAAGGGAAAAGTAAATTAGACACATGTTTCTTGTTGACTTTTCAACACTCCCTCTCAACAAGAAAGGGATTATCCTTCACCCCAATCTTGTCTCTATGATATTCGAATTTGTTCTTGGTGAGCGCCTTCGTCAGAATGTTTGCATACTGATCTTCCGTAGGAATGTATTGAAGAAACATGATCTTCCCTTACACACAATCTCTGAGATGATGATACCGGATATCTATATGCTTATATTTGTCATGAAACACAGGATTAATCGAAAGTTTAATACAACTCTGATTATCACAATAAATCACCGTCAGATCTAAATGAGAACCAAACAAACCAACCAAGATCTTTCTTATCCAGATAGCCTCACATGAAGATTTACTGATTGCCATGTATTCTGCTTCCGTTGAACTAAGTGTCACATATCTTTGTTTCTTGTTGTACTAAGAAACAGTTGTAGATCTGATACTAAAGATCCCCCCTGATGTGCTATTTCTATCCTTTGGGCTGCCTACCCAATCTGCATCCGTGAAGCCATGCAAATTCACCTCATCTGTCTATCTGTACCATAATCCATACTCAGATTTTCCCTTCAGATATCTCAGGACATGCTTACCCACCTTCCAAAAGAGTTTGGTAGGCTTAACCATCTCTTGACTATCTGGTTAACCGCATAGCAAATGTCTGGTCTTGTGTTCACTAAATAGATTAGCGAACCCACTAACTGTCGATAGACACTAGCATCCTCTTTCCTCCAGTTTTCTGGAAGAGGAGTATCCATGGGTTTGCATCCCTCCATGTGAAACTTACCCAGTATCTCTCTTGCATACTTTCCTTGAGACACAAAAAGTTCACCATCTCGCTGCCATATTTCCAATCCA
>ML781391.1:1198338-1218383 GCA_009831015.1 Picea engelmannii | reverse complement strand
TTTCGTGGTTTTCTCCCGATTTGGGTTTCCACGTAAAACACTGGTGTATTGTGTATGTGTGTGATTGTTTATTTATTACTGTTCATTATTGGATAATAATTCTACATTGATATAAAATTTGAAGAAAAATGATTATAATTACGTTATTACTGATTCACCCCCCCTCTCAGTAATCCAACAACTATCATATATTATGAATATCATGAATCATGAAACAATCTCATAGATAACTCTAATCCAAGAGCTCTCAGTACAATACAATCGTCTCACACTGTCATACACAAATCAGCAAATACATGTGCCAATTCATGTGTCCAGACAGCTTGCCTCCTCTGCACAATCTCTGCAATTGTAATTCTCACAATGATACAAATTGCCTAGTTTGCACATGCTCATAAGCATATTCATTGCATGTGTGATTAAATCACAACTGATGGCCAAACTGTCCCTTTCACCTGTTATCTCAACTGGGTCTCCACTAGATCTGTCATGCATGTAGTTAACTATGGTGAATCTTCAGTTGCATGTGAGTTCATTGATTGACTAAACTCTCACTAGTGCATGTTTAGTTACAACTAGTACAACTGATCTTAACTCACTTAACTACACTTATAATTCTATTACAAATCCAACTCACTCAGTTATGAATGAAATAATAGATTAATATTTATTGTCCAATTTATTTAAGAGTAAAGTAAATTAGACACATGTTTCTTGTTGACTTTTCAACAGGTTTAAGCTGGTAAATGATATCTAGATGTTGTGTTGTTATTGTATTGGAACCACTTCGTATTTCCTTTGGTTGTAGACACCTGTGTCCTACAACCCCCTATAGCTACTTCAAGTGAGACTTCATCTGCTTCGCAGGTGTTTCTGAAAGGGCCAGTAGTTAGGGCTTTTTGGTGCGCTCTTAGAGCTGAACCCTGGGTCTACCCTTGTGCCAACATTTTCCATTTTTCAAACAATGTAGATTAAAAGTCATAAAAAAAGAAATTTTTTGGCATTAAGTTGTGATTGCATCTCATTCCCTTGCTTGTAGTATTGATCCTATAGTCGTCTCTTGCTTTGTGTTATAAACCATTTGCCTCAACAAATTTTCATCCTCAACTAAGCAGAGCCTTATTTATATCCTTCGCAATTTGACACCCTATACCTAGGAGGGAACATTCCCCCGAGTGTCCATCTCCCGCATGCATATCCTTGCATTAAGCATAGGTATGCTCCACTGCTAGATTTAGTTTTGATTACTTGCGACACTCGTTTCCTCCTCTGTATCATAGCATTCATTTGTCTGTGAAAAAACAAAAAAAGATGGACGGGACAGGAGTATTATCTTATATTGGCAGCAGTCGTGTCACCTTTGAACAGAGCACAAAGTTATTGAGTCCATTCATCATCATAATTTTGGGATTACCATGGCCTTAGGAAGTTGATCTCGTTACAAAGTCTTCTCTACCAATTGATTACTCTTCCATTCTGTATAGAGAATTTCATTGATGCCTCCTGCATCTCTCGGTTTCATCATTGGGTCTATGTTGTCGGATTCCTCCATATGTCTCATGCTCTTGTTCAAAGAAAGTCTATCAACCTATGTCAGCCACTCCTCAGAACTCTTGACTTTTCATGTCGGCCTTACCCTCATTTCTCTCAAAATCACATGATACTAAAGTCCTATCATGAACCTTCGCCCTACTTGCATCATTGGTAGGTAACCTTGAACCCAACAGTCGACATTTCATCATTGGTCATTGACTGGGTGGTTTCCCTTGTGTTCGATGGCAAGACATCTATTCACACATTGGGATTCGTGTAGTGTCTTGGATGCCATTATCCTTATTGGTGGTTTCCTCACCTTTGTCAGAAGTTTTCATCATTGGATGTTATTCAGAGGGTCTTTTTTATGTACCGCTTGCACTTGGCACACACAAAAAATGCACGGGGTCATTGGTTCATGAACATGTTATTCGTCTGATTTCCACCAAATCATGAAGCTCCTTATTTATACCCCATGCTGAATGATGAGAGATTTCTTAATGCTCTCCTTTCAGCAGGTCTCCTTCCATCGACTTCAGCCCATTTATTCTAGAAACGGGACCTAGAGTTTTATGAGTACCTTGAGGCTTGTAGTCATCAGTGGCAGGCTCTCTCGCCATCGACGGTTGGGAATACATCGATTTCTCTTGATTGATGGATACTTACAACACTTGCGACAATGAAAGTGCGACACTTTCGAAGTGAGGAATTTGATGTGTAACAATTCCGCAATATTAAAACCAATCTTTTTTGTTGTTTTGTTGACTTTAGAAATCTTTTGACATGGTTCCTGGTAAAAACCTTTGGAATAGGTTGGAAGAGATAAAAGTTCCTCTTGAGTTGAGGCCTGTTGCAATAAGGATGTATGAGAACATTATTGTTAAGTTTAAAAACATTGATTCTTGGTCGAAAGAGATTAACTACAATATTGGAGTCAAACAAGGTTGTCCCTTGTCCCCTACCCTTTTTGGCATATACATTGACAAGTTAGAAGATTGTTTTGAAAAATCAGATTGTCTCGACCCTACTCTCACTAGTATAGTCATCAATATTCTTCTTTATGCCAATGATATCGTTCTTATGGAAAGTGTTATCACACTAAATTTCCTTGGGTCTTTTAGTTTGTTTTAATCCTTTTTTAAAGCCTTAGATTTTAAATTTTTTAAAGTTTCATCCCTTTAAAGTTTATGTTTGGTAGGACCCCTTAGATGATTAAAGTTTTCAGTCATAGATCTAGTTTGATCCTCAAATTGATTTTTGGTCTTAGAACCATTTTAGCTCATGACTTTTGTTTTTGGTCCCCCTTCATGACTTGTCCCTAGGTCGATCCCTCCCATGACTAGACTGATGTGACATGCCTTTCTCCTCACTCGTGACCTCGTAGGCATGCATCATTTTCCTTGCTTACATGGCCAATCATTTTTTGAATTGGAGTGTTTCCCACTCATCAGGAAGTTCTGTAGTGCCTTTCTCATTCATCATACTTCCACCACGAGTCATGATTTCCATGACTGATGTCATGTTCCTTGTTTTCAGTGCCAGAAGTCAGTTAAAGGATGCCTTCAAGATCTTACATTTACGAGCCCTGGTAACGGTTTCTAATTTTGAAAAACTCAACAGTGATGTGTTGTGAAAATTCACAAGTTTTGATCAGTCAACAGCAAGGAAACCAAATTTGAGGCTAAAGAATATTCGAGGGCCGAAGTTTTCACAATTTCATCTTGAGATTTCGCTAAGATTCTAATAGGTGTCTACTCCACAGGTATCCCATGTTGCCTCCTCTGCATATTAATTTTCACAAGAAATTTGCGCTCGGGTTTTGGTTTGTTGAGCTTGCATAGTTGTAAGGGACTCATCTTTGCATGATAGCCTTGTCTTCTATCTTGTTCAAGCCTGTAAACTTCATTACATGTATCTAGGTCTGATTATTGTTGTATGCCTTAGCCATTGAAATTGCAAGCTCTTAAATAGCCTATCCTCTACGTATGTGTTGTTCTACCCAGAGGCGCTACTTAAACCCTCTTTTCCTCCCCTGCTTCCTTTCATCTTGAGAGTTAAGCGTGGTTTCCCAGTTTCAAAAGGCAAGTTACAGGAGTACCCCCTCATTGTTTAAACCTTCAATGCATGTACAAATCTAAGGGTGTCATTCCCACAGTCAAAACTTGGCTTACCAGTACCAGTTTGTTTAAAAGGGTCAGCCTTGTACATTTGAAGCCCGATTTAAAGTATTCATGGTTATTACTATCCTATAATCCTTTAAAATCTCTCATTCTAAGCCATGGAGACTCCTCAATCGAGGAAGACACACAAAGGTGGCAAGGTAGTTAGGACATAACCTGTGGACATGCATCTTTTTGATACAGAACCCATGGCAAGGGAGGTCTTTCAAAGAGTAGGATGCCTCTCTTTCTGCCAGAACATGCAGAGAGGCCATCTAGAGGTAACAAAAAAGTTTGCATCACACTTTGATGGCAGGAGAACCAAGGTTGGGGATTTGGAATTTGAGGTGACTGAAGCCTCTATCTCAGCTTCAACAGGAATCCCCATTACAGGTGAAAAATGGTTCAAATACATGTCTTTGAGTTCATCTTATGCTAAAGATCTATTTAAACCTGAACATCAAACCAGTGATTTATCTAAAAGTGTGCCAAGGGGTCAATTGATTGAACAGTTTGACATAATTTTGAAGATCATCCAGAGATATTTTACATGTGAAGGGAGATTTAACACATTGTACCAGTACCACATAAGACTTTTGCTACATTTTATTGGTAAAGTTTGGATGAATATTCCCTATTACTTGTTTATGAGCATAGGTAAGATGTTAGATAGGATTCAATCCAAATCTAAGGATGTGGATTCTATCCTTTTCCACTCTAGATTGATTAGAATGCTAGTCTTTGAGGAATTCGGTAAGAAAGAGATTTCATGGGAGCATTTTGTGGTTACTTCCCATTTCATGTTGGATTTAGCATCAACTCCTCAATCACAGAATTCAAGTCATTTATCACCCACCAGTGTTGTTAAAGTAGGGACCAGTAGGAAGAGAAAGGGAAGAGCCCTTGTTCAAGTTTGCAGTAAGCAGGTCACAGGAGCTAAGGACGAAGCTTGTCCTTCCCCACAAAGATATTTTTCACCACCTCCTCCACTAGGGTTATAAGAGGTTCCTTCTTCTACTAAAGCTACATCCAAGAAAGGGAAGAAGCTACTCTTCCCCTCTTCTCCTCCAGCAGTCGAAATCAAGAGTAAAAGACTTTTCACAAGGTCATCAATTCCTAAGGAGGTTTTCAAAGAGCAGTCTTAACCAGAAACCCCTATTCAAAAGAAGAAGGGTAAAGGAATTGAAAAGCCTCTGGAGGAGAAACAAGAAGCCCCTGTACAGACAGGAAAGGGTAAATGTACTAAAAGACCTTTGGAGAGGAAATATGAAACCTCTGTGAAAGACTTTGAAAAGCCTGTGGAAAGAAAAGAAGAAACCCATGTTCAGAGGAAGAAAGGTAAAAGAAAAGCCACCAAGAAACCTGATGAGGTAGACAAGACACTTCCCATGCAGGTGGAAGAAGAAACTGAGAAAAATCCCATTGAGACTATGCATGTCACCACTCCTCCTGGCAGTCAGACCTTCAAAAGACTTATCAGGCAACTTAGGGATGAAAGAAAGGAGGTGGCTCAATTGAAAAAAGAAGCCATGTCTGACAAGGCCAAGATGACAGAGCTTATGGATGGCTATAGTCACACCCTTGACTTGGAAAGGTTTGTAGCAAGAAGGGCCCAGCCCCTTCATAGACAGCTAAAGAATCCTTACAGGCAGAACAAAGGCTTTAAGTCTCAGAACAGGAAGCTAAAGGCAGAGTTGAGCACTTTCAAGATGAGGTAGCCCAAAGAAATTTACAGGTATTGGTTGAAGCTTCCATTGAGAATGACAAACCAGCAGTTAAGGAGAGCACGGCCACACTGAACAATCATGTCATTTCTAAGAAGGAGAAGTTTGTTGTGCCAAATGAAGAGCCTCTTTCTACCAGAAAGAGTGTAAGTTTAAGCATCAAGGTGACAAAATAGATGGTGAAAGGTAAGCCCCATTTTTTAGGATGGTTCCTTTTTGGGAGGGTTAACTGATATTCAAATATTACCTCTGCCATCTATACAGGCTTCTAAGCATTTAACTATCAGAGTTTTGGGTTTTTGCTAAGTGCTAACTCCCTCAGTGGTAAAATGCACTACCTACCTTATTGCCAAGACACCTAAGTACAATGGGTTTGACATTATGAAAGAGTACCAATTGCTTTGCACACGTTCAAGATTGAAGGCGTCACGTTTTTGACAATGCTACCTAAACCTGCACACATACGCAGCATAAGTGGCGCTACCCACAGGTGCTACCTAATATCTGGCAGAGAATAAGCTTGTACACAGATGCAACACAGTGGCGCTACGTAAAATCTCTACCTAATATTTCACAGAGAACACAATCTACATACAGGCGTAGCACAGTGGCGCTACGTAAAGGCGCTACCTAATATTTCACAGAGAACAATGGTTTGCATACATACGTAGCACAGTGGCTCTACCTAAATGCGCTACCTTTTTTACTTGTCCAGTTGTGAAATACGCTACTCAGGCTGCTACCTAAAGAAGCTACCAACAAACACTAGGGATCCACGAAGGTTAGGCCAACAACTTTTGGATGGATGATGATGGAGAAAATTGCAGAAGCAGCAGCTGGAATTATGAGGACAACTACATGCTCCTAAAAGACACATGGCAAAATAGGAGTTGTGCAGCAAAAGAGAATCAAATCAATTTGAAGCTTCGTTGGATTAGTCACCAACATTTTCCTGTTTTATAGCATAGGTTGCTAAATAAGTTATTATATCAAATAAATTTTTAGAGATTTTCAAGGGAAGGAGGCCAGATCGTACCTCTAGTTTTTGCCTCCCTTTTGTTATAAATAGATAGATCAATTGCTTTAACAAGTTCGTATGGTTGAGCAAGGCTCCCTTAGACTGTAATATTTTGATGAAGTGACTTTGATCTAGCTATGTACTGGACTTAAGACTTTTTGACTAATAGAAATCGGCTTCTCTTTCAGCGTATTTTTTTTCTGATGCTAAATGTTCATGCCTTGAAAGATTCACATGAATGATTGTGGTGATGTTATGGTGGATGTTTGATCATTATATTATCACGATGTTTATTTAGCTTCCTTAGTTTCTGATTTCAAGAAGATCTTGTGTTAAGAAACTTTATTCATTAGGCTGGTGTACACTTGATGTTTACAATAGCCCTTACATTCCTCTCATTCAAGCCTTCCCTCTATTCATACTTACTCTCAAATTACTGATTGAAGTTAGCCAAGACCTTGATTGCTGGTACATGCTAGCCCTATTTTCTGAGTTGGAACATTATCATTTTGAGTCCTTTTCCATTTGACCCTACAAAACACTCTTACATTCACATATAAACCTGATGAGTAATGGGCTTGCCTTCCATGCAATCTGAAGGTGATTCCTAGTGCTAACAGAAAGGAGTACCCATGATCTTGAAAACCAACTAAGAATCCTCAAGGATTTTTGCTCCAATATGGGTATGACTATTAATACTGATAAAACTAAGGCCATGATTATTAAATCCAATAAAATCACTTATGATACCTTTGTATATGACAGCAACAACTTGGAGGAAGTGACTTCATACAAATATCTTGGAATTGATATTCACCACAAGCTCAACTGGAATTATAGCATTGAGAAAAGGATTATTGGTGGATGGAAAGCTTATTATGGGATTGAAAACAATTGTAATTCAACTGATCTTTGTATTTGGGATAAGAATAAACTCCTCTTTGAGACTCTCGTTACACCTGTTATTCTTTATGGATGTGAATTATGGGGTTGTAGTATCTCTCGTGAATCCAGGAGAAAGGTAGAGAAAATACAAAAGAATTTTATAACCTCTAATCTCAAAATTAAAGGAAATATGCCCTATCCCATCCTCCTCTTAGAAACAAGTCTCTCCCCCATTGAGAGCACAACTATGACTAGATACCTAATGTATAAGAACAAGTTAAACAACATGGAAGACAAGAGGCTTCCTAAAATTGCTTCAAAATCGATTCATAACCACCATCAACTCAAGTGAGGATGGCATAAAGATTCACAGTCTTAAATAAACTATTGGGGAATCATGGAAGACACCATTTTGCAGAATAAAGATACTATTAAAAATATCATCAAATCAAAATTTAAGGAGAAAATGTGGTGTGATAAAGAGTTAGAGAAAAAAAGAAAATTAAGGTATTATAAGGATGTAATCAACCATAATCTAGAAGATCAAAATTATCTATCTATTTTGACAAGTGTAAAGAAAAAAATAAGCATTGCTAAGATAAGAACAAATTCTCACGAGCTCCATAGTGAAACTGGGCATTGGTCAATTCCTAAAACGCCATGGGATGAAAGAGTGTATCACCTTTGTGACACTAAGAAGGTTGAAGATGAAAATCACTTTCTCTTAGATTGTCCAACCTATACCCAGATTAGATCTCATTTTCAAAATATTTGTCACACTACCAACCTTCCTAACCTCTTAACTCAACAAAACTATGGTGATCTTGGAAAGCTTCTCCTAATGCTTTTCAAGCACAAAAACAAAATTCTAAAGAATCGCAAGTAATCACTTACCCTCTTAAGGTCCGATAGACCAATTCGGTCTTGGTGGACGTTAATCATCATCATCATCAATCTATTAATTAATTAACACATTAATACAGTATTAATTAATACATTACTAAAGTATTAATACACTAATAAAGTAATATATTAATAGTACATTATTAAAGTAGCAATACATTAATTGAAAATGATTGTGATTGACTATGGTTAATCGTTCCCATGGATTCTTATGGTCATGACTATGAATAGCATTAATACATTAATATATATTGTAATGTGTTACTTTAATTAATTAACATTTTTTTTAATTAATACATTACCAAAGTATGAATACATTAAAGCATTAATAGAATAGTAATACACTAATAAAATAATGCATTAATAAAGTAGCAATACATTAACAAAGTATTAATACATTATTACATTAATGTACAATGTAAAGTATTAAATAAGTGATACATTAATAATGTAAGGTATTAATTAATTAATACATTTATCCATTATTAATTAACATGTTGATAAATATTAATGCACTAACAAAGTAATACATTAATAATACATTATTACAATAATAATTTGAATAAAAAAAATGCATTTAATACATTAAATGATTAATAAAAACATTAATAAAGTATAAAAACACTAATAAAATAATAAAGTAGTAAAGTAGTAATACATTATTAAAGTATTTATACATTAAAAATACACTATTACATTAATGTAATGTATAAATTCAAGTCATTAATACAATATTAATTAACACATTGCTAAAGTATTAATACACTAACAAAGTAATACATTAATAATACATTAAATACAAATGAACACATTTAATATATTAAATGCATTAATGAATACATTACTAAAGTATCGATACATTAATAAAGTGTTAATACAATAATAAAGTAGTACATTGATAAAATAGTAATGCATTGATCTTAATATATTTAACTAGTAATACAGAAACAAAATTCCAAAGAATTGGAAATAATCACTTACTCTCTTAAGGTCCGATAGACCAATTTGGTCTTACTAGACATTACTCATCATCATCATCATCATCATCATTATAAAATTAATAATACATTATTACACTGTAATGTATAAATTAAAGTATTAATAAAATAATAAAGTATCAATAAATTAAAGCATTAGTAAAGTATTAGTACAGTAATAAAATAATACATTAATAAAGTAGTGATACATTAATAAAGTAATAATACATTATTACATTAATGTAATGTGTAAATTAAAGTATTAATTTATGTTAATGTATAATGGAAAGTATTAAATAAGCGATACAGTAATAATGTAATATATTAATTAAGTAATACATTTATATATTATTAATTAATATATTGCTAAAGTATTAATACACTAATAAAGTAATACATTATTACACTAATAATGCATTAAAAATACATTTGATACATTAAATACATCTAATATATTAAATGCACTAACAAAAACATTAGTAAAGTATTAATACATTAAAGCATTAATAAAGTATAAATACACTAATAAAATAATACATTAATAAAGTAGTAATACATTATTAAAGTATTTATATCTTAATAATACATTATTATATTAACCTAGTGTATAAAATAAAGTCATTAATTAACGCATTGCTAAAGTATTAATAAGTAGTACAATAATAATACATTAAATACATCGTCCCTGAGGTATAGGACAGTGGATGACGGAGTGTGTTGTTAAGGCACTCTGTTCGAAACTTGCGGGGACAAAAAATCCAACCATGTTAAGGGTTGGTGTGGCTCATTCCGGGTGCGATCCCTGGGTGATTTTGACTGCTTAGATGCCCCTGAATCATGGTTTCTCAGCCACAGGCTAGTCCTACAAGTCACTCACAAACTAGCAAACAAAAAAAAATACATTAAATACATCATTAAATACATCAACACATTTAATACATTAATTAAGTATTAATAGATTATTAATTAAGTATTAATACACTAATAAAGTAATACATTGATAAAGTAGTAATACATTGACTTTAATGTATTTAGTAATACATTATTAAAGTATTAAAACATTGATAATATGTTTTGAACGGGAATAATAATCTCTCCGGTTTTGAACGGGAATAATACTTCTCTGCGGTTTTGAAATTATATCTCTGAGGTTTTGAACGGGAATAATACTTCTCTGAGGTTTTGAATGGGAATAATACTTCTCTGCGGTTTTGAAATTACATCTCTGAGGTTTTGAATGGGAATAATACTTCTTTGCAGTTTTGAAATTATATCTCTGAGGTTTTGAGCGGGAATAATACTTCTCTGTTGTTTTGAAGGAGATATTTTATTTCTAACATTATATATCTGTGGTTTTGAACGGGAATAATACTTCTCTTTGGTTTTTACCTTTTTTCTCCAGAATAATCTCTATAGTTTTTGGAAAAAAAATATTTTTGGCTTCTTCCACTGGTTGAGCAATTGGACATGTGAAATGAGGTGAGTCACTTTTTACTTTGATTCAATTTTAATTTAAAATATATTTATAATAAAGAGATTTAAATATATTGTATTTACTTATTATTTTAAGTTTCATAAGTAAAAGTTGATTTGAGAGATAATAATTATTATCATTATTATCAATTAAAAAAAAAATCCATTTTTAAAGTCAATCCAAAATAATAATTGTTACATTTTTTTTTCTCTTCTTTTCAATATGAGCACTCCACCACTTATTCCAAAAACTCAGCCTAACAAGGGGAGGCCCCCCAAAATCACCGTAGAGATGCTTTACGATTATATGGAATCAGTAGAAAAAAGGAGAGAATAGAGAGATGTCAAAATCCAAATAGAGTTAGAATCATTAGAAAAAAGAAGTGAAGAAAGAGACGTAAAACTCCAAATACAGTTAGAGGCAATGATTGATAAAAAAAATTAAAGATACCATTCAAACTCAAATAGAGGATAGATTCTTAGGGTTCAAGAGTAAATTGCAGGCAATGAAGGATATGATTTAAGAAATGGAAAAACATAAACAATCAACCCAAGAAGGAGGGGTTGAAGAAAATCACAACTTCAGAGATGGGATTAAAGAGCTAGAAGAAAAACTAACCAACAATTTGGCCCTTAGTAATATGGAAAACAAATTGGATATCAAACCCATCAGAGAGAAAATGAATAAGCTAATCGAATTGGACCATGAGCGTAACAAAAGAGCCTTGAACCTCGTAATTTTTGGTATAAAAGAACAATAAGAGGAGGATACGCTAGATGTTAGCACTGAGAGTCACACTAAGATTGTTCTAAGTGCAAGCCCAATACCCATCAAAATATAAATGGATTAAATGGTTTGAGTAGGTGGATCGGCAAGACTAGGAAAGAAAGGGAGAGGGCAACAAAATGTCAGCAGAGGCATTCCATTGGGCATGGAGTCATAACATCCTACAAATCAAAGGCAATCAAATTGTATATCAGACAAAGAGATATATAATGATGAGTACAAGCATGGTGAATTTGACAAAGGGAATAACATCCATTATACAGAGATCCTTTCTGCAATAGATAAAGATTTTCTTAAACAATGAACAATGAATTAATGGGCAAGCTACAGCAGATCCTATGTTGTTCATGAATCCATCAATCAATGGAAGATATGATCCTCAAAACCTTCAATATGTTCAATCAAGAAGATAACAAATAAGTGGGAAAACAACGAAGAGAATCTGATAACAGCTCTCATCAATCTTTAATGGTTGAAAATGTCATTACAAACAGGCCCTCGGGCTTACAAATGAGCAACTAAAACTGCTCCTCCATCTCTCTCCTCTCTTGGCTCATGAATCCAACCCTTTTCTCATCAAAAACCATTTCATTTATAGTGAATAATCTCTATCTACCCTAAGGAGGTAGAAACCAAGGAGTTACATAGGATCCTCCTCCATTTAGGAGTCTTGTTGCAAAAGATTCCAACAAAATCCTAACAAATTCCTATTTTGGGGGGATTTTGTCTATGATGATAAATGCCTTTTGAAACAGGTCATCCTGATTGATATGGATATGGAACACATGTACCTCATGTCCAATAATCTCCTAGGATACCATTCGAACCTTCCTTGACAAGTGGCAACCTCCCAACAAGTCGAATATACAATCAACTATGCAAAATAGAGAGTTTGCAGCACATTCTGTAGTGCACTGGTGTTTTAATTGTTTCTCTCAAATGTCATATTGGGTCATGCTAAAATTTAGTTAGCAATTCCACAAGGATATCATCTTCCTCCACAATAAATTTCATAGAAACCCACATCATCATTTTGGATTTATGATCAAATCTGTAAAATTTGTTGCTACAGGAAATTTTGTAGCGCCTATCTCAACTTGTAGCGCTTGATACAATTCGCAACGCCAAAGGAAAAACAAGTAGCCAAACCCTTCCTGACCTCCAAACAAGACAAAAAATATCATGGAGTACATAATGGCTATGAGGTTGATGCTGGTAATTTCATGTTTTCACTCAGATGCCTGCAAGTTGCCTAACCTCCAACCATCTTCCTTAACTAGTTCACGGTGCCAACTCAAATATAGCTTGCACACTTCGAGGAGGTTGTTAGTTGATGGTATGACATAATCCTTGAGAATTTGTTTAAAATACAAGCTCTGAAAACAATAATATATTCTGTGTCATGATTCTTTATGGTATAAAAAAAAAAAGAGGAGGATATGCTAGCAATAGTAAAAGAAGAATTAAATAATAAAACACAAATTGATGCAACTTACCTCATAGAAGCAAAGAGGCTAGGAAAAATAATTAATCACAAAGATAGGTTGATTTGTGTCAAAGTAAGTTGTAATGACCATAAATATAGCATATTTAGTAAATCTATGAGCTTAAAAGGGTCGGGAATATTTATAAATGAAGACCTCATTCCCGAAGACCAAGTTGAATTAAGGAAGGAAGTTCAAAAGGTAAAAGAAGCCATGAAAGAAGGAAAATGGGCAATAATTAGAAATTGAAAAGCTATTGTTAGGGATAGAGACTAGAAGAATAATAATAAATAGGAATTCGGTACACTTGGGATCCTTTTTTGGAACTGTCGTGGTTTTCCAAGGCGCAAATGTCCTATGATAAGTTGGATCCCGAGTGATATTGATATTATTTGTCTAGTTGAAACTTGGGAGAATGAATATTCTAAGGTCCCTAACATAGAATGATTTGTCTTGTGGTCAGCATGGAAAAAAAAATCGCACCGTAGAGGGATAGGAGGCATAGCTTATTATATTAGAAAGAGAATTTATAATCACATTCAACTTCATAATATTGACCCTCTCAATCAATACATTTGTATATAAATTTCAGACACCAATGTTAAGAAGATGTATATAGAAATTTGCTATTTTTCACCTATTAATTCTACTTTTTATAAGAAAAACAATTTAGATAACAATTTTCCATATAATAATTTAGAACAAGATATTTATAGTTTGAAAAATGAAGGTAATATCCTCTTTCTAGGAGACTTTAATGTTAGGACTGCAACTAAACAAGATACTCTTTTAAGTACTGATTCCAACCATAATATTTTATGGCTAGATGAGGACCTTGTTTTATCTAATAGCTACAAAATAAGCTTTGAAGACCTAATTGAGAAATTGTTTGGTACTGAGTTGGTCAAGCTCTATAGCTCTCAAGACCTAATAATTTGCAATGGAGTAATGAAGTGGCCAAACTCCAACCAGATGACTTGTATTCATGGGCTAGCTAGTAGTGGTGTATATTATGTGATATATGATATCCTCCTTTCCAACCAAATAACAACTTTTGAACTTTTAAATGACCATGAGCCTGACTCTAATCATAAAATTTTAACCCTAACTCTAAATTTTTCCATGCATAGGAGCATCATTGAAGAGAATTCTAATAATCAAAGGAATATGCACTTTGACAAAAGTAAAGTCAACTGACATTTTCTTACAGGATTTAAATAGTAAATTAAATCTCCTAACTTATAAGGACAACATTGAAGAACTCTATCATAATTTTACAACTACCCTTTCCACTTCTATTAACAAGTTCTCTTTCGAGGTGTCCTATAAAAAGAATAATAGAATGACCAACCCTTGGTATGATAAAGAAAGTAAAATTTCTGGGAAATTCATTGGGGATGCTTCTAATGAGTCCTTAAAACTCGATAAGATCAATACGTACAAAGCCCTAATTAAAAGGAAAAAAATGTACTATATCATAAAACGCAAGAGCAACTTTCACAACTATATAAGCTAGATCCTAAGAAGTTCCGGAGCCAAATTCTAAACTGCAATAATAAAGAAAATAATAGGATTCCCTTAAAGGACTAGAATTCCTACCTTAAAAGTCTTTACAAGTTCCCTAATTCCATGGACACCATTCATATTATCCCTACAAAGGAAGAATTGTTTTCTTTAGATTACATAGAGTTCGAGGTTAAGCGGCTTGCAAATGGGAAAGCTAAGGACATTTAAGGCTACCAAGCTGAAATTTTTAAAATCAAAGGGCATATCCTTATCCCTCACATACACAATCTCTTCAATTGAGCAGTCAAACAGGGATTCCCTAAACCCTGGACGCAAAGTGTAACACCATGTTTCCCCCAGTTTGTAAAAATAATTGGACTGGCCAAGAACTGTGGCAAACACATAAATGTGAATATGTGATGTGAATGGACCTTATGGAAAAGGTCAATAAATGTGAATAGCATTATGAATTTATATTGCAGAACTGCTGAGAGGGGATGTGCAGAAAAAGAGACCATGATGGCAGTGGAAGGCACCTGGAAAGGTGGCGTTAACTTCCACCGAGAATTAATACTGTATTTGGACTCCATTGGCCCGGAGAACCAAAAGTGGCTCACTGGCCCTGAATTAAATGTCTTGCAGGCTGGTAGGTAGATGGATTAATGAGGGATGGGGAGGTGAACCGCCTATCCGTAGAGCCATCATGACTGACCAACGCGAGGGGAATCGCGCCACACGCAACCTCGCAAGAGGATAAGGCATGGGGTAGAAGCGATTGGGAGGGGACGCGAGGGGGGAACTCTGGCATTATGAAAAGTGAGTGATAGCAGATAGGAAGGAGAGTAACCTTCTCTCCTGGTCACTGGCAGACAGAGACGCAGTCTCACAACATCGTGGTCTCAGCTCGGGGGTGGCTAGTGGTAAATCCGTTGGGAGTCGCTGAGCCTACAGTTGGGTTATAAGAATGTTTGTATGGTATTTTGATCAGTACTAGTAGTTGTATATTTGTATGGAAAGACTATGTATGTCTTATGTCCTCATGAATCGTTATTTACATGCATACTGATCTAATTCAGACTTCATGTCTAGTTCTCGGGTGGGCGATACCCTTATCTGCCTCAGATAGTACCCTGAGTAAATCTCCCCATAGAGATACCCTCCTTAAAAATCCCATCAAGAACCCGGAAAGTAAATGTGAAGGCGTAAAGCCTTAGTAACCCTGCATGAGGAGAAACGATCCTCTTGAAAACCCGAGATGGTAGTATAAGGATGGAATATTGAATCGACGGATGAGATTTCTTCGGGAGATCAGTGGTCACTCACAACCATCAGATCAGAGGAAGAAGATGGAGTGTTAAGTGCCTTAACCTTGATAGGTGGTGATCGACGGACGAGATTTCGTCGGGGAATCTGCGGTCACCCACGACCGTTAAATTAGTAGGAGAAAGTAGGGCGTTAAATGCCTTACCACTTTGTTTTCCTGTGTCTTCGTGGGTAGTGAAGAGTTTAGGACCGTATATCCCCAAGGTCCATGAGAGTATCCAGAACATGGATCTTTCCACGTTCAGGAAGTCGTGGGAGAGCCCACAAGTTAGGAATCTGTCTAAGTCGTTCGATTGACGGAGGCCACACGTCGTGAGATCTCCCATTTCGGGAAATCAGGAATCGCGGAATCGGGATTCTTGTTGACAAGAGATCGGGACTTTCCATTGTGGAAACCCCAGGATATATCTGAGTCGTCCGATTAACGGAGGCCATGCATCGTGAGATCTCCCATTTTTGGAAATCGGGAATCGCAGAATCGGGATTCCTGTTGACAAGAGATCGGGACTTTCCATTGTGGAAACCCCGGGATAGATCTGAGTCGTCCAATTGACGGATGCCATGCATCGTGAGATATCCCATTTCGGGAAATCAAGAATCATAGAATCGGGATTCCTGTTGACAAGAGATCGGGACTTTCCATGGTGGAAGCCCCAGAGCAGTTGTGGATCGTCCGATTTAAGGAGGTAACGTGTTGAGAGATTACCCGTTTCAGGAAATCGGGGATCAGGGATCGGGGATGCGGGAGTTCCACTGACAAAAACTCGGGCTCTTGCCTTGACAAATCCTGACCCATAATGTCGAGACGATAGCATGTGGCTAAGTCCCGATGAACGGACAAGATTCCTTCGGGAAATCTCAGGGTCCGTAACGACCGTCCGATGTGAGGAAGAGATGTCAGTTTTACACTGGGGCGCGAAGGTGCATTAGGGTAAGTAGCGAGAAGATCTAGATGGCCAGAGTCCACCCGCCCAGATCTACGGCTGAGGATGCATTCCAGAGCCCCCTTTCCATTCTGCCTTTAATGGGGGGGGGGGTCCGGAATTAAACGCGCAACTCTCGAACGGTCGAGATTAATTCATCATGATCAACGGCGCTCAAGTGGATTCCAGACCACCCTTACCATTCTGCCTTTAATGGGGGGGGTATGGAATAGTGTGGCATGAGAAGTGCCCCCCCCCTCCCCCTGTCATGTCGACTACCGTGTCGGGTTTCCCTCCCTTCCACCTGTATTCCACTTAACCGCGCAATGGGGTCGTTTCTCATTGGTTGTTCTCTAGCCCTGTCAGGGTTCGGAGGTTGCCAAGTCAAACGCCTCGACATCACTGTAGCGTCGAGGCACGAAATATGAAAGAGGTATTGTGTTTATTCGGACTGTGATCATGACCCGCGACCACATGGGGGCGGTGAGAGAGAAAGAGCCAGCTTACGCTGGTCCTCCATGGATGTTTAAGGCTTCTGATTCGGCAAAAAACCAGAAAAATCTGATTTAGGTAGTGGGTATGTGACAAAGTGGTATCAGAGCACGGTTACAACAGTCGGCCTGATTGGGCTCATGCACGAGTTGCGCATAAGCTCTGTTTGAAGCACTCCTATGAGAAGTAACCCCCTAACTTAACTCTCTTTTCCAGGATTAAAACATGGAAACGAGAACCTGACTGTGTATGCATGTGAAAGAGTTATAAATTTATGCGCATATTATAAAATGTATTTAACTCCTGACTAATAACCAGCATTTGTCTTTTCACCCAAGCAGATGATCAGCCACGGAAATTTACAGACGCAGAGAATGGTGACTCCCCAAGAGATGGGAGAAGGCTCCCGCAATAGAGACGAAGAGTCTGACGAAAGAAGAGCAATAGGAACCCCTCCAGATCTAGCTGAGACTGTGAGGAGTCTCATGGTTGAATTGCAAAGCTGCAAGGCCAACAATGAAAGGATGATGAAAGAACAAGAAAAGCAAATCGAAATTAATGCAGTTTTACTGCAGAGCTTATCTTACCTACAGCGAAAAATGCAGCATGAACCCGAGATGCAGAAACATGGTTGTATCAGTGGCCATACTGAGAGGAGCACCTCAAGGAAGGTCCACCCCAGAGGTAAAGGACCAGTGCCGGACAATTCCACTGAGAAGGAAGTTGGCGATTCATAAGGCTCTTCTAGCAGCAGGACCAGTTCCTATTCTCGAAGAAAACAGAAGAAACAAAAGACTTCCAAGGGTCATAAATTTGAAGAATTTAGAAAGGCCAAACCTCCCTCCTTCGACGGTGAGATAAAGAAGGGAGAGGAAGCTGAGGCCTGGCTACTTGGAATAAAGAAATATTTCAGAGTCCATGATTTTTCAGAGAATTTGAAGGCCCGAGTGGCTGCTTTCAATCTGAACGAAAAATCTTCCATCTGGTGGGAAGATCTTAAGAATATGAAAGGGGTCCGCGAGGAGGACCTGTCTTGGAAACAGTTTGAAAAGTACTTCCAGAAGAAGTATTTGTCGAAAAGGTATTTCGACGAGAAGGCTAAAGAGTTTTATGAACTCAAATTGGGACAACTCGCTATAGAGGAATATGTCAACAGATTCCTCGACTTATTGAGATATGTACCCTACATCAAAGCAGAGAAGGCGAAGGCACAACGCTTCATCAGTGGGCTACCCAAGGAATACCGGAACCGAATCAAATTCGACGAGCCAAAGACCTTAGAAGACATTATTCGAAAAGCAACATATTGTCATGAACAATATGGACATCAGGCAGAGTCTCGTGAAGACTGGAAACAGAAGAGTGGTCTGAGATTCCATAAAAAGGGGATCAAATCCTCAGGATTTAAGAACTACAAGAAGAACCCCAAAATGAACTTTCCAGCTCGGAGTGTACTCCGGCAGAACTTTCCCTCGGTGGACGGAAGTAAAAATTTTGGACATATACTAGTGAAGACTAATAACCCAAAGAAAGAACCTCTGAAATGTTGGGGTTGCGGAGAAGAGCATCTCCTGAGAGACTGTCCACACTGACAACAGAATAGTCGGAAATTTTATAACATTCAGGAAGCTCCCATAGTCAATGATGTGGTAAGGAGTGTGCCGCAGATTTATGTAGCATTGGATAATAACCAAGCTGACCACCAAGCTTCAGTGGTGGAAATAGAAGGTATGATTTTAAACCATCTGGTGTCTGTTTTGATTGACCCCGGTTCAAATTTGAGTTATATAGCCCCTAAATTTGTTGATAAGTGTAAGTTACAGCCACGAAAGCAAACTAAGCCATGGTTGGTACAGTTAGCCACTGGAACCAAAAGAAAGGTAGTAGAGGTCATACCAGCCTGCCAATTAATGTTGGGTGAATTCCCCACCCAAGCAACCCTTAATGTATTACCCCTGGGATCATACAATCTGTTGATTGGTATGGACTGGCTGGCCACCCATAAAGCCAGACTGGACTGTTACCATAAAACCTTAGAATGTGTGAGCAAAGAAGGAAAAAGGATAACCCTTCAAGGGATCCGAAAACCGGTCTCGGTGAGGCAAATATTAGCCCTACAAATGAGAAAGTATTGTCGAAAGGGATGTCCCCTATATGCAATACAGGTGTTAAAAACCATCGAAGGTGTTAAACCAAGCCCTGATGATCACCCTATCCTAAGAGAATACAGAGATGTGTTTCTGGAAGAGGTACCGGATCTACCTCTGAGAAGAGACATTGACTTCTCGATAGATCTCGCACTAGGAGCGGTGCTGGTGTCTAGGACACCCTACCAGATGAGCACACCTGAGTTAGTGGAACTCAAATTACAATTGAAAGAAATGATGGATAAGGGTTATATTCGACCCAATGTGTCCCCATGGGGAGCACCAGTCCTGTTTGTGAAAAAGAAGGATGGCACCCTTAGACTGTGTATAGATTATAGACAACTTACTAAAGTAACCATAAAGAATAAGTACCCCTTGCCCAGGATTGATGATCTATTCGATCAGTTGGGAGGAGCATCTATTTTCTCAAAGATTGACTTGAGGTCGGGATACCATCAAGTCTGAATCAAGGGTGAAGACATCCATAAAACCGCTTTCCGGACACGGTATGGTCATTATGAGTTTGTGGTAGTGCCATTTGGGTTAACCAATGCCCCTACCACTTTCGTGTGCTTAATGAACAATGTACTCAGTAAATTTTTAGATAAATTTGTACTAGTTTTCATTGATGACATATTAATCTACTCTAAGAATAGAGAAGAACATGAAGAGCATCTTAGACTTGTGTTGCAAGTGCTAAGAGAGCATCAA
>ML781391.1:1166776-1188963 GCA_009831015.1 Picea engelmannii | reverse complement strand
ATATAACCTATAATCTAAAATATTCACAAATATAAATATAATTTTGAATGTCATCTTACATTCCTTTAAAACCATATAACCTAACCCATTCACAAATATATATAATTTAAATGTCGTCATACATTTCTTTAAAACCATAACCACACTTAATCTAAATACAATTATTTACTTTCATTTAGAATGCAATATATGATCTCATTACAATTTTTTTTATTTAATATAGAATACAAATATATGATTAAATAAGTAATCTCATATCATATGTATTGTTTGTTGGACACACCAGCCACACTCAGAGGGGGGTGAATTAGTGTGTGGAATTTTACAACTTTTCTCACTTCAAGTAAGCAATTATTTCAAAACATAATTTTACACATCATCATTGTAAGATTGTATGTAGCCATTCACCAATGACATCTGTCAATAATTAAGAGAAATCAATTCATAATCACATTGAACACAAGAGACACCATATGTTTGTAAAATATTTTGTATTATTTTATATATGTGACTACAATCACAGGGGTTTTATCAACACCAATTGAAGTAAATAGCACCAACTCCAAGCAGAGCACCAACTCTCAAGCAAGACTCAGCTTGTCGATAGAATGAAATCTATCCAACTAGAATTGATCTAGTAGTACAACCAACCCAAATAGAAGTCATCCAGTTATTTTATCTACTCTAGCTCATGATCAGAGGTCTACAGCAAATGCTCATCACCGGACTTCGTCTTCCCTTGAATTTCATCCTTCTTCATTTCATCTTCTCTCTGAAATTTGCACATTGATTGTGCCAAAGGATCACCATTCCAGAAATCATTGATCTCAAGTGCAGATCCACTTATTTACCCATTCACTCACTTGTCAAATGAACCAATCATAGTTCTATTTATACTCTTTCATGCTCAACTCTAGTTTAGTTTTAGGGCCAACTTGTGCCACAAGTTACAACTAACTTGCCCACTTACAACAACTTTGGGACCAATGCATAACCACCATTGACCATCATTCTGGGTATTCAACTTTAAACTTGGCATACCACCTATCACCGGAAAGGGCACGATGAGTTCTAACCTTCATATTCTTTCAACAACCATCTTACCTATTTTTCATAAATTGATCACAGGTATGGATCAATTTATTTTCTCTATGTGAATGTTACCAAAATCGAATTATGTAGAGGCGCTTCCTTCAAACCATTTACATGGGAGCATCTGCGCAAAACCAGAGGCTTATTGATTTAAGCAATGTTCTCAATGCCTCATGTATTATGTTTTCGTAACCCATGAACCTAGTCCTCTAGACTTTGGCCTTCGGGCGATTTCTCTCTTACAATCATCCAATCTTCCAGAGTTTCAAATTCTGGAAATGGTTACCTCTCACAAGGGTTGATCTGATGGTTGGCGTGATTCCTGGAACCAAATCAATGGTATAGATTCAATCCTTACTTATCCTTCCACTGCTTAATCCAACGGCTATGACTTAATCAAAGTTTGAGATGGATGGCCATTATTTATTTTGGGACTTTGGAGCTTCGGAGGTCCAGGTAATTGTTGCTCCAATTTTCATCGGAGTTGGTCAGTGCTGAAGTGGTCAACATGGAAGTGCTTACGTTATCTTTCCACTACGTTTTGATCTAACAGTTATGTGAGAATGTGGAAGATCTTATATTAACAACTAGCATTAACTTCAACCTTCAACACTTTAGGTAAGAGCTGGTAGGAGGAACTCAAAATCTTTGAAGGACATACTCCCGGAGTGACGTACCTTACTGATGTCATTTTTGATGTGGAATTCGCTGAGTGGATTCCATGTGTCATGTAGATTCGTGACTTATGTAACCTAAAGTGTCATCTAGACCTATACACTTGTCACCATCTGATTGCGCCATGTGACCTTGTTGGCGTGGTCTTGCTGACGTGGATCTCTTGATGTGTCACATGTCCTCCTCCTGGATCTAACGGTCGTAGGTTCATATGAATCCTTGATCCAAAAACTATGATAAGTTCTAGATCAATGGTCCAGATTCATTTCAGCGTTTGGGACTTCAGGTTATTCATTTTTTCCCACTTCCCAATTCTCCCATAGTGAGATTCCTTGAAGAATAAAGCTCGAGTAACTTGACTTCATCTAACGATCCTTCTTTAACCCAAAAAACTTAACACGATCCAACAGTTGTCGGGAATTCGGCTATTCGGGATCTCATGCCTTTGGCCTTGTTTATTCTATCCTTCCACTTTACTTGATCCAACAGTCAGTATATTTCTCGAAGTGTTCCTTAGATCATACGGTTGGCGTTTCTTCATGAATTCAGGCTTTGGGAATTTTGGTTCAATTCAAACTCCTTTCCATCGTAGTGGTCAATGCCGAAGTTGATCATCTCCTTTCCTTTACTATGATCTAACGATTTTGGATTGTCCTGAAAAATTCATCAGTGGATAGGATTCCTCCTCAATCACTTGTCTTTTTATCCATGTTTGATAAACGGTCACGATCTCGTCTGATTCCTTATCAAACGGCTCTTGTGCGTCATCTCTTCTAAGCTTCGATTAATGTTCTTCCTTCTGATATGTTCATCGTTATTTCTTCTGAACTTTTAATAACTTGTGCTTCGTTACTCCTTCTATACATTGATTCTCTCCATGCTACCTTTCCTGAGCTTTAGAATCATAGGATCAATTTTGATCCTATCGTGATCAATAGTGATCATGAATTACTTTTGCCACAAGGTGATCTTCCTTTTCTCTGATTATTGTACATGTTTGACTCATGTTTCCATCAATGACAACACACAATCAATAATTCCAACATTGTTTCTATTGTGATGTGATTCAACCAATAACACACCTTCAAATTGCCATATAATTTATCCCACCATACTTACCAATACTTCAATACCATAATTAATTTAAACAATTTGTCACTTTATATATATATCAACCTTAAGGACGTATGTGCTTAAATCTTCCATAACTTGTGAATACATAAATTTTTATAAATTTACAATACCAATTGCTGTCAAGCTTACAAATTGACACTTTAAAAAAGCTAGTCACTAAATTAAAAGCAATAAAAGATAATGCTTGGAATCTTAATATTAATAAATAATTGTTTGATTTAATGAAATACTACATACACTAAAAAAAATCACTAATTGTGATCGCATATTGATCACATGTTTATTAAGAATTGTGATCATAATCTAAGTCTAAATATATGTGCATTTAGAGAGAGAGAGAGAGAGTTATTGAGTTAACTTCTCCTCAGAATAAATAATTAGGTAAACATGTCGAACATGTAAACATTTAAATAGTTAACACATTGAACAGTTAAACATTTATTTTTGTACCAAATTAAACAGGTCACCAGGGTTCAACACTTGCATGCAAGTAGGAGACTGATAAGAGAATTTTTCATACTTATGTTTTAAGCGAAGAACTTGATCAAAACTGTGAATAAGGAGAACAAAAAATAAAATACTACTCCTTACAATACACCTTGGTATCCACGCTTATGGAATTATTGTAGATATAAATATCATCATATATTACAGTGAGATTACATCCGTGTATTGTATTATAGCATGTAGTTTCCACACTTAGGTTAAAATATATGAATTAAGTTATGTCATGGCCTATTGCAGTTGTATGGAATTCTTTTTCGTAAGATCGAAAAATGTTTCTTTCATATTTGTAGTTATTAACTGCACCGTAGACCGCTAGAGATATTGGTCTTTCATTTGTTATTGCAGTAGGACTCTACCAAAGTCCATCGATGTTTATCATCAATTAATTTTATCAGGAACTCTGAACCGATGATTGTAACAGAGCGGAAAATGGATTGTCAGGGAAACCTAATTCCATTTTCATGAGAATAACCAAAACATGTGACAATACGGTCTCTTTTTACTGAACATGAAACAAAGAGGAAAACAAACTAAAATTATGTTGTAGCTCACATTAAATATACTCAAAGACTAAAATGTTGCTCTATGTAATCGGAAATAAGGACCAAATTTGGAAAATTTGGCAGCTTCATGCCAATAGATAGGGATTTAAATACATTTAACTTGAAAAAAAAATTGATTGACATTCTAATACAATGAAACCCTAATTTTTATTATTTAGAGTACAACATGCATTAGCTTATCTAGAGGGTAAGAGGATGCCACCCTGGTTAGTCCTTTCAATTTTGTCATGACTATTTGACCATTAAGTTGATATGAAATGAGAATTATGTAAATAATGAGGAGGAAAGGCGCTAGGACATATTTCCTCTCCCTATGCATTAAAAAACACTCACCCGACCAGAACACTTCGATCACCACATACCATATGATGTGATGTGATGCAATGCACTGAACCCTAGAGAGCTCGAATCTTGGAGATTTGGTTGTACGTCTACATTTATTTTTGCGACAGGGAACCCTCTTGAGGAGAAAGAGGATTGAAACACTATGATGAGGATTGAACAGATAATTAAATAATTCAAGAAATGACATTTTTTTATGAAATGATAGTGTTTCAATTTAACCTAATTCACTAGATCTGAAATGTGTATTGATGTGCTTAGGTACTTGATCTATATATATGTATATAGGAATGCCACAAGTTCAAAATTAATTTTATAATGAAATGAAAACCTCGGGTGAAATCTGAAATCCTCTAATGAGGATTGAACCGGTAATTAAATAATTCAAGAAATGACCTTTTTTTTATGAAACTATAGTGGTTCAGTTTAACATAATTCACTAGATCTGAAATGCATATTGATGTGCTTATGTACTTGATCTGTATATACGTATATGGTAAGGCCACGAGTTCAAAATAAATTTTGTAATGAAATGAAAACCCGAGGTCAAATATGAAATGCCAAGCTAAATAATATATTAATGTATTTTAAATGGTGGTTGTGTTTTAGGACACCTGGTCCTCCATTGCCACAAATGTTAGTCCAAAATAACACCTGTGATCAATAGATGTATGGGAGAGATGGACAAATGTGGCATACATGAAGAGGTAAAGCAAGGATAGGCCACGTAAATGGATGCTTGAAGAGGTAAATGAAAGAGGTAAAGAAACAACAGGCCAAGTAGTAGAGGTAAATGTTAAAACTAAAGAGGTAAATGTTAAATGAAGAGGTAAATGATAAAATTGAAGTAGTTTTGTTTGGATTTTCTAAATCATGATTCGTGTAAATTGATAATTTAGTGTAGTAATTTGTTAATTGTGTTATGTAAAAGTAAAAAAGTAAACATCATGAACGGACGAATTCATAAATGCAAGGGAGTTAATGTTGGCAATCCCATTCATTGATTTGAGTGTAATACAAAGAATATGCCAGCATCTTCGATTCCTAGCCATCAGATCAGATTTTGTAATTAAAATATTGATTAATGCATCCATTCCAATAGGGGGGACGCCTATCGGTGTAATAAGGATTTAGATTGTTCATTAATTTCACATTCTATATGGTCATCATAATAAATAGAGATAAAATGGGATTGTAGGGGTTGATTGGTATGGTAAAAGGGATAATTTTGGTACAAAGAAAGAATGGAAGAAAGTATACACTAGCAATGCATGCAATGGCCATCAAACGCGGAAAAAAAAACATAACTTGAGCATTATTATATTGATCATTCAAAGTGTAAAGACTTATAGATTTAGTGACAAATCATAAAACTACATTAACTTTAGAGAGGTTCATGTAGAGAGCGGTTGATTGGTGAGGAATTCTAAGGAAGCAAATGTTACATAATTATTCACTAAACAACCAATTAGATAATAACAACTCTATGAGTATTAACATATATGACTTAACTTATGATTTTTCAACTCTCATACAATTAATTGACATGAATATCAATATGAATTTTCCATGCCAAAGGTCCATAAAAAAAACAAATGGCAGTCATTTTCTTATTATGGAGTAGAAACGTGTCGAGGGTCTAACTATGCCTAGTTTTAATCATACTAACAATGTCCATTTCATAGTCCAAACAACTTAGTTCTCATATTTTGAAGTTGTCTAGACATCCAAAGGAAATAATAATGGTTTCAACTTGAACATGCCTACGTTGGAATACTCCCATTTCAAGTCCATGAAATCAAAGGAACCATTAAGAAGTCCATGCGGCATCATCATAAACATTGTTTTAGGAGTTAACTCGGGTGGTTGTTGTGATATTAGTACTATAATATGAATCCACCAATTTTCTTTGAGTTTGGTTCTGTGTTTTTATAGCTTGTAGCGTCTGACAACCTCTATCCATATCACCATCACTAAGTCGTGTATTACATTCATTAGGATCAATCAACTTTGATGCCTTACAGATTAGCTTTGTTCCTCTACTTCTTTGATCTAGGTGGACACTCGTGACCAGCCCCCTATTCCACTGACTTAGATTGGTTACATATCTTGGTATTTTTACTATAGTATTTCAAGTCCCAAACTTTTGGCATGTCTTTAGGGCATTTCCCTTACATTTTTGGAAATTGGCATAGTCCACACAATCTACGATTGCAATTTTTGATTGCGAGGTTTTCCAAAGACATAAAGCATGATTTAAGATTTGTAACAGTACAATAAAGGCCCTAAACAAAGTTTTTATTCAAAATTTGAGCCCTCAAGAATTCAACATATCAACTACCCTCCTCGAGAATCACAGTCCTTTTGCCACATCATTTTCTAGGCTTAGGATTTTTTATCTTTGGCGGTTTTTCATTTTACGGCATCATGCCTTATGTTAAATATAGTTTTGACCTATTGTAATGTCTTCATGTGAATGAGCGTAGCCAACACATCTCTCTTTAGAGATAAGCTACCACCATTCTAGCTAGTTTGTATTGCTTTGTAGTTTACATTCTTTTCCATTTCATTCATTAATAGAATTTAGTTTTTGTTGTATTATTGTGTTCTCTACAACATCTCTATGTTTTTCCATTTATTTTCCACTTTTGTTTCATTCTCTGCATAATCAAAATCAATGGTATCAAAGTAGTTTGTTCTTTATCATTTGTCTATGCATGTCCCCGATGAATTCAAGGTATAGGTAGTTGGGTCTTGAACTAACTAATGTTGGGGAAGACCATGTTATAGCAAGATTTGCCTCACCTTATGAAAATTTGCTCAGAAGGCCTTTTCCACTTCCCTATTTAGACTTGAAGTCCCTTTTTGCAGTTCCCAAGCTAAAAATAATATTTTTCCACATATACGCACCCTAACTATTATACAGAATGCATATATGCAGGTTGCACCATTACATCCCACGTACATTGGGTTTTGTGCCCAAAATTAAAAAATGGTGTCGAGTTTCCATGTCACGTCACAAGATCCATGATCCTTGACCTTCCATATACTGGAAACGTTCTGACTTGGCCCTTCAGTTCCATTTGAAGGCTATAAATGGGCCATATCCAAGCTGTGGAAAAGGAAAAAAGAATTCAACTTTGAGAGCAAAGTTACTCTCGAGAAATTATTCACTTCATATTGAGTTTGCATCCCTTTGTCCTTTTAATTTTTAACACATTCTTCAGCCCCCGCGCTCTTCCCTATTTGATGGAGAACTTCATTGTCTCTCTTATATGAGATTGCCTTTGGTGGAGGATTGAAGTGGTGGAGGCCTAATTGGAAGGGACTTAGTTTCTCGGTTCTGAGCCGTGCTGACACGAAAGTTTGTCATTCATACACTTTTGTTGATTACATTTTAATAGAAATACTCTTTTCTCGTCCAATTAATGTCTTGCAAATATTTGAATTATTATTCCATGGGAATATTTGTTATGAATATTGATGGATTATGTTATTGAATGTGCTAACTTAATATATTATCACCATATGCTTGTGTATCTTGTTTGTTGAGGATAAGTTGCAGGTGTATTACTTTGAGACAAGTGCTTAACAGTCGACTTCATTGAACGTCTGGACAAGGTAGGATCTTTATCTTGTCTTGTTATCATATTTGTTTATATAGCATACTTGAGATTAGATTTGATTTATGCAGTCATTTCCATCTATTTTAGTTTACCCCATGCCATAGAGAGATTTTCCTCGTAACAGAATTGGCAACCATAATGGGGATCAAATCTTCTTTTCAGGGTTTGGAGTGTTTTTCTCCTTTAATTTCTCTCGTTTATATCAACTTTCTTGTCATTTGATTGCTTGACAGCCTCTGTTCATTTTGAGTCTGAGTTTCTTAGCCTTATCCTTAACCTGGCAGTGTTTCAACACATATAGGCGGGTTTTTTCCTAACAATCAGGTACATACGCATGTTGTCATTCTGTAAGAAGCGTATATCATTCTTGTATGCTTGGTTGTTGAGTTTGATGTTTTTTGGGTAAGTTTTTATGGTTGTTGAGTCTTCTTAGGTCTCTGTTATGACTGTTAAGTGCCAGCAGAGTGATAGGAAACCTTTCTTTGGCTTAATTTTCGAGCGGTTTTTCTTTCTTATCATCCTTTTCATTGATTGTCCTTGCATCTTGGGTTGGGTGTTTACTTCTTGATATCCTACTTGGTTTGTCTCTGTTTACATATAGTAGAATCTTTATATCAAGTTGTTGTTCAGTCCTTGCATTTTCATTCTTTTATATTGAAAATACAAAAATAATAAACATTGTGCATTGTTGGCATTTGATCTTTTGGGTTCTTATCATTGATCTTAGTACATGTATGGAAAGATTGCATATCATTTTGAATTGCAGAATTAAATTCAAAATTGCATTTTGAAAAGCTTATCATTTGTTGGGAATTGAAGTTAAGGCTTTGCATTTTATTCATATTCATTTATTTTACTTGTTGATTCATAACATCATCAGTTTCACGACCGCACCTTTTTAAGTAAGCAAGGCCACTAAAAGCAACGCTAATAAATTTAAAATTGATTAGAAACGATTTTATTTTTTAGGGTGCACAAACTAGCTTAGGATTTAGAGACTTGGAATAGGATTTTGTGAGTAAACTTCTCCAAAGCTATTAAATCAACATATGTGTCTGACTAAGGGAGTGGTGAAATCCATTGTATAATTGTTGATGTCAAGAGGCTCTGCTTACACCGGAGTTGAGCACAAGGTCGCGTGAAGTTGTTTGAGGGGATATCCCCCTAATACCGTCTTAGCGTCAAATATATTTATGGGGATCTATTCGTATATGGGGATCTTGCTAGTAACTTTACCTCTGTGAGAGGTGATGCTTTCGAGGTTTAGAGCTTTGTTACCCTACCCATATGGTGGACCTGACTTACGATTATTTGCCTACACATCGGTTATATCGTGGTTGCTTATTTGCTTGACATAGGTACCACATAGGTTACTTGCAGGAGTTATTTTGCAGGTACCCTAGGTCAAATAAGGGTCAGATAGCACACATCATTTATGGAGGATTACCTCTCCAGGGGGATCTGACCGAATGGTTGTTAATCCCACGAGGGCCCTTATAATTCATTCGAATACCTCCAATATTTTGCAGGGAGTCTCAGGCCCCTCTTGGGCAAGGCATACCTACTTTAGGGAGGGAGGGCCCTTTCAGCCACTTTATCCTATTTCTGTGCATATTGGCCTTTTGTTTATTTTGGCATGCTCTTTGATTACTAGTCGGCCTTAGGATTTGTTTTTATATCTCAATTCTTGAGTCATCATGGAGCTAGACCATCTTCCCCGCAGGTCTCGCCGTTTGTTATGATTACCACCGCATCTTCATTCTTTTCCTTCTAAAAGGCGTAAAGTTATCAAACGTGGTACACACACCTCCACCTACCAGACTTGTGATCATACAAGGATGAGTACTGAATCGAGTCAGAAAGATAATGGGAGTCCTTCGACTTCCATAACCACTATAGTTAACGGTACTCCTTCGACACCTTCAACCACAATGGTTGTAGTGCCAGAAGTTTCCCATCATCACTCATGTCCGACCTATAGTGAATACTCAACCTATAGCCACAAACCCTTTTGGGTCCCTTTGATGCAGGAGCATCGTCAGCAAGTACATGTGGCAGGACAACTCAGCGCCTGAGGATCAATTTGAAATCTCGAACGTTGGCTAGTACTGCAATATTTTGAAACTGATAAAAAACAAAAGACGAAAGATCACACGCGTGGAGACAAAAAGAGCACGCGTGACTTGGGAATTTAACCCTAGTCTCAATGTAACCGCAATTAGATAAAAATTAGTTTGTTTCTTTTGTATAAAGAGAGATTTTGTACGCCCAAAAGAGGGGTTACGAGAATTATGAACAAGTAGGAATTTGTGAACAATAGTTGTTGCTTTGATTTTAGCTGTAACCATTTTCTTGATTTTGAATGAAGATAACGGAGGAAAATTGATCCAATGTATGGTGTGAATATTGTCTACAATTTCCTTGTTGTTGACGTTAATCTTTTCAAGAATGAATGAATCTTTCTACGAGTGCATGTAGCTTTGAAATGCTTGTATAAATTTTAAAATCACTTTTCTTCAGGAGTCGGTGCAAGGTGTGCATACAGTCCGCAAAGAGTGCATTGACAGGGTCTGTTTCGACTCGTAAAGCTTAGAAGAAATAGCGTAAGACTTTCTTTGTAGGAAGTGTAAAGCGACTACTGTAAGGAGTGCACAATCGTCGCAATAACTCAAATCTTGTGTAAAGATCTGTTGCAAAGAGTGCACAGACCTGGAATTCGACGAAGAGTCGAAGCGACTCCATAAAGAAGTCGAAGGATGAGAGTGAAAGAATGCCAAGAAGGTGAGAAAGGATTCTTTTCAAGAATATTTGGATCTGAGTTTGACGAATTTCCCAAAAAAGCAAGAAGTGCTTGGGAGATCGATATCTTTGGAGAGATCAAGCTCAGGGGGGGCAACACTTTCCAAGAAGTGCAAAACGAGATCCAAGAAATGGAATCGCAAGAAGGATAAAGGTCAAAGCCTTTAAATCCTTTCAAAAATATTCTAAGTCTGAAGAAAGATTTAGCTCGGAGGGAAGATCTAGACCATGTGATCAGCATCCAGACAACGAGGAGTAAGTAAAGAGGAGGAAATATCTCAACCGTTTGAGTTGAGCGCAAATGGATTGTAGCCGTTTGATCAAGGTAAAGTGCACTAACTTTAAATCTCTAAACGTACACAGGAGGAACAAGGTCATGAAATTCTGAAATCATCAGAACCATCCATCATGACAGGACATGTGGCGAGAGATCAGCATTTCGCTGACTTGCAGTGTGGAAAGATCAAAGAGAAGAGTTGTGAGGATTCGTGAAGTGTGAACTCACGAAAAGATCACAGCCGTTGATCGTTCTGAAATCATCACGACCGTATGTTGTCAATGAGGACACATGGTGAGAGATCAACATTTTGCTGACTCATGACTCGAAGGAGTCAAAGGTTGAGTTGCGAGGACTCACGAAACGTGAAATCATGACATGATTTGAGTCATTGATCAAAGGGGAGATATGGACTGTTGATCCAGCACCATCGCAATTTTGGCTATCGGGATAATGGAGGCAAGGAGACTCCAAAGTCGTGAATCGCGAAATCATGAAAAGATCACAGTCGTTGATCGAAGGAGGGATTTGAATAGTAGATCTCATTTTGTCGGGACTTCGCAACTTGGGAAATTAGAAGTAAGAGTTTTGGGAACTCGCGAAACCTAAAACCGTGAATATTTTATTTGATTCGTCAGTTTGAGAAGAGATCTGAACCGTTGAGAATCTAGAGAGATGACTGGTGAAGTGTGAACTCATGACACGCGAAATCATGAAACACTCGAAATATTGGCCCATGGCCATAGCAAAGGGTCACATCGGTGAAGGAGAATAGAGGGGCTAGCATGAGCTAGGCTTTTGTTGGGATTTTGAAAGTCAGGAGATTCAGAGTGACTCACATGCAAAGGCCCGATACGCGAAGTCGTGACGCGCCTTTCGATTAGGCAACTAGTCACAACCTTGGTCACATAAAGGGAGGGGCTTAAATAGGAGAGCTAGCGCCTAAATATGTTAAAGCATAAAACCATTAAGGAGAAAGTCACGGGTTCCATATAACATGTGATTTAAGGGAAAGAGGGCATGTTAAGTGGATTTGAGGTTCTTGAGGTCCAAAGAGTCAATCGGACTCAGTTTCTTGATCGATCATAGACCAGGAGGTCGTGTAGTCCTTAAGAGAGAAGGGGGTTTTGCATCAAGTGGTAACAGAGCAGATTTTCGTCTGTAGATTTCAGGCGAAGGAGATAAAGGAGACAAAATAACTCAATGTTGTACTCTGTGTGTGAGAGACAGTCAACACAATGCCACCAAGGAGACGAGGGGAGCCACCTTTAGCCAATCGTGTTGTAGAAAGAGAGATGCGAGAACTTTGTGCAAGGCTGGAAGCAATGCAGAGAAGAGCGCATGATGTTGGAGACGTCAGCAATGCAAAGAGTGAAGATGTAGAAGTCGAAGAAGGTGCAGGGGAACACGTTGCCGAAGAACGCTTTCTAAGAGCAATTGTTATATTGGGAGTTAGAGCCAAGATAAAGGTCTCGATGTTTGAAGGCAATTTGGATGTTGAAGAACTACTGGATTGGATAAGGTCCATGGACAAATATTTTGATTATGAATATTTCAATGGGAAGAAAAGGGTGAGACATGTTGTCACCAGGCTTAAAGGACATGCAACATTGTGGTGGGATGATTTGCAGGCTGAGAGGAGGAGTAGAGGCAAACAGAAGATAAAGAATTGGGACAGAATGGTAGCCAAGATGAAGGCTAAATTCATGCCCAAAGATTATCATTTCAATCTATTCAGGAAGTTGTAGAACCTGGGACAGAAGGGTATGACAGTCAAAGAATACACATAGGAGTTCTACAAGTTGAACATCAGAGTTGGACAAAAAGAGAGAGATGAAGAACAAGTTGTCAGATATATGAATGGCCTGAGGTACGAAATCCAGGATGAGCTCAGAATGATGTTGGTAAGAACAGTAGAGGATTCTTATCAGTTTGTGTTGAAGGCAAAAGAGAAGTTGGCCAGAAAACAAAGCCAAAAAGGTAGGGGTAAAATCTCAGCCCCAAACAAAGGCAAGGGATTTTCCCATGACAAGGCACATAATTCCAAAGACAAGGCTGAAAATCCACACAGTCACTTGGAAATAGGAAGAATTTCCCGAGGAAGATAGGGTGGTGTAAAAAACTCTTCTAGAGGAAGAGGCAGAGGAGGAATAAGATGCTATGTCTGTGGAAAGACAGGGCACATGTCTTGGGAATGCCCCGAGAAAAAGAAAGAGGGAGGAGAAGCTCACATTTCAGAAGCACAAAGAGGGAATGTTGAAGCAGAAGGAGCAGAGGATGGAATGTCCATGATGATGAGGAAGGTTCTCTTAAAACCAGAGGTAGAAGTTGAAAATCCACTACAAAGGAACAATCTATTCAGGACAGCTTGCAAGACTAAAGACAGAGTATGCAAGGTGATAATTGACAGTGGGAGCACTGATAACTTAGTATCCACGGAAATGGTGGAGAAATTGGAGCTAGAGACAAATGCACACCCAAAGCCATATAAAGTCTCATGGTTGCATAAAGGACACCAGGTAATGGTTACTAAATAATGCTTGGTTGAATTTAAGATAGGAGGATATAGATACAAAATTCTATGTGATGTAATTCCCATGGATATATGTCATATTTTGTTGGGAAGACCATGGCAGTTTGACAGGAATGTCATTCATGATGGGAGGAAGAATACATACACCTTGGAGAACAATGGTAGGACACACATCTTGTTGCCAATAAAGGAGAAGAAAGTGAAAGGGGAAGCCAGCACAAGCATATTTTCATGAGTGGGAAGGAACTCTTGAAAGAAGTTAAGAAAGAACAGGAGATGCAATTTGTTGTGGTGAGGAAACCCATAGTCATCCTTACTAGTACTTCGATGGATGATTTGCCTGAAGAAGTTCAGGAATTATTGGATAATTTTTTCGGCATAGTGGTGGATGAACTGCCTAACTCATTACCACCCATCAGAAGTATCAGCCATCATATTGATTTGATACCAGGAGAAAATCTGCCAAACAAATCAGCATACAGACTGACACCTCGAGAGAATGAGGAGGTAAAGAACCAAGTCCAGGAATTGTTAGACAAGGGTTTGGTCAGAGAGAGCTTGAGTCCATGCGCAGTGCCAACTGTGTTGATTCCAAAGAAAGATGGAGGATGGAGAATGTGTACAAACTCAAGAGCCATCAACAAGATCACTATAAGGTATAGATTCCCTTTGCCAAGAATAGATGATTTGATGGACTGTTTAAGTGGAGAAAATTTCTATTCTAAGATAGATTTGAAAAGTGGATATCACCATATCAGAATGAGAGAAGGTGATGAGTGGAAGACGGACTTTAAGACAAATGAAGGTTTGTATGAGTGGCTTGTTATGCCATTTCTCTTAACCAATGCCCCGAGTACTTTTATGAGGTTGATGAATGAAATACTAAAATATTTCATTGGTAAGTTCATGGTTGTGTATCTAGACGATATATTGATCTTTAGCAAGACTAAAGAGGAGCATTTGAGGCACCTGACACTAGTGATGAGGAGACTACAGTAGGAGAAGTTGTTGATAAACCTGAAGAAGTCCTCTTTTATGAAGACAGAACTCATTTACTTGGGTTTTGTGATCTCTTCAAATGAAATGAAGATGGATCTGGAGAAGGTGGAAGCAATCAAAGAATGGTCATCACCAAGGAGCCTGTTTGAGGTAAGAAGCTTCCATGGATTAGTGAGTTCCTATAGGAAGTTCATCAGAGATTTCAGTAGAATTTGTGCACCAATGATGGATACAGTGAAGAAGAGGCGCAAGACTTTTAAATGGATAGGGGAGGTTGATAAGAGATTCAATACACTGAAGGAGAAAGTAACGGAGCGATCAATTCTGGTCTTGCCAAATTTTTAGAAGACATTTCAGGTAAGGTGTGATGCAAGTGGCATTGCGATTGGAGGAGTTTTGAGCTAGGAAAATAGACTTGTTTCTTACTTTAGCGAGAAGTTGAATGAGACTAAGAGAAAATACTCCACCTATGACAAAGAGTTTTATGCCATAATCAAAACCCTGAAGAAATGGATACATTACCTTGTCCCACAAGAATTTATCTTGTATAGCGATAACCAAGATTTACAATTCATAAATAGACAAGAAAAATTGAATCAGAGGCATGCGAAGTGGATTGAGTATATGCAGAATTTTACTTTTGTCATAAAACATATTGTTGGGAATGCTAAAAAAGTTGTTGATGCATTGAGCAAGAGATGTTTGACTCTGCAATAATTTTAGGTAAAGACCTTAGGTTTTGAACACCTTGAGGAAATGTAGAGTGATGATCCAGATTTCAAGGAAGCATACGAAGCATGCGTGAATCATGTGCTGAGAGATAGGAACCAGTGGACAGAGTATATGATTCAAGAGGGATTGTTGTTCAAGGGCAATCAATTGTGCATACCAAAATTCTCAATGACGGATAACCTTTTGAAGGAAAAACATAGTGGAGGATTGGCTGGCCATTTCGGCCATGATAAGACATTTGCATAGTTGAGCAGTTCATACTATTGGCCAGGTATTAGAACGGATGTGATAAAATTCGTGAACAGATGTAGAATCTTCCAACATGCAAAAGGTAAAAGACAGAACATTGGGTTGTATCAACCATTACCCATACCGGAGAGGCCTTGGGATGCAATAAGCATGGATTTTGTGTTGGGACTGCCAAGAACACAAAGAGGATGTGATTCCATATTTGTGGTGGTGGATAGATTTTCAAAGATGGCACACTTTATCCCATGCCATAAGACCAATGATGCAACACATGTTGTGAATCTGTTCTTTAAGGAAGTTGTGAGACTTCACGACCTACCCAAAAGTGTTGGGTATGTGTTATATTCTTTGCACAAGTGGTAGTGTCAAAGCGTATGCGCTGGGCGTGCAGGGGGGTTAGGGAAAAAAAAAATCGGCTTCGGGACCGCATTATATTTAGGTGGTTTTTCGGCACATGGTTTCTTTGTCGATGGTTTTCTATTTCCGGTTAAGGAAATAGGGTTTTGGACTAATATAGGTCATTAGGTTAGGGTTTTGGATGTCGTTGGCTCCTATATGTATTTTTTATTGTAAACATTGTAACATGATGAATAATATAGAATATGATGGTTTTCCCGATTTGGGTTTCCAGGGGAAAAATCTTTGTGTAATGTTTGTATTTGCCATTGTATATTTTTTGTTCCTTTACTAAATATCTATTTGCAGTAGATATTGTACAAGGTTGGAATTTACAAAAAGCATTATCTCGGACAGAGACTCAAAAATTTTTGGTCATTTTTTGAGAACACTGTGGAAGAAGTTAGGGATAGATTTGTCCTTCAGCTCATCTTATCACCCTCAGACAGATGGGCAGATTGAGGTGGTAAACAAAATTTTGGGGAACTTGTTGAGGAGTTTGGTCATCGAGCACCATAATCAATGGGATTGGATTCTGCCACAAGCAAAATTTCCATACAACAACTCACCAAACAACAGCACTGGGAAGAGCCCGTTCCAAATATTGTATGGAATGCAACCCAAGAGATTATCTGAGTTGAGAGACTTGGAACAAAGTGATATCAGAAGCGTTGGAGCAGAAGATTTTTCTGTAGAAATGCAGAAGCTCCATAGCCAGATCAAGGGGTAGTTGCAGAGTTCTAGCCAAGAGTACAAGCGCAGAGCTAATCAACATCGCAGAGAACTTCAATTTGAAGTAGGAGATCAGGTTCTGGCACATCTCAGGAAGGGGAGGTTCCCTAGAGGGACATATAACAAGCTAAAGATGAAAAATATAGGACCGTGTAAGATCTTGAGGAAGTTTGATGCAAATGCCTATGATATCGAGCTATCAGATGATGTAGGCATATCACCCATATTCAATGTCTTAGACCTGTATCCTTACAGGAAGGATGACACAAAGGGATTAGTAGATCAAGAGAATATTCAGTGGGAGAAACAAATGATAGTCTGACTACAACGAGTAGTATCAAGAACTGAATTATGTCTGAAAGTTGTAGGCAAAGGTGGAAAGGCAAATCTTGATGCAGACCCCCCTTATCTCCTAAGGACTGTGTGACCTCCTAGTCTAGGATCGATCAAGAAACTGAGTCTGATTGACTCTTTGGCCCTCAAGAACCTCAAATCCACTTAACATACCCTCTTTCCATCAAAGCGTAGGTTATATGTAACCTGCGTCTTTCTCCTTAACGCTTTTAAGCTTCAGCATATTTAGGCACTAGATCTCCTGGTTAAGCCCCTCCCTTTATGTGACCAAGGTTGTGACCAGTCGCCTAATCTAAAGGTGCATCACGACTTCACGTATCGGGCCTTTTCATGTGAGTCACTCCGACTCTCCCGACTTCTGAAATCCCGACAGGAGCCTAGCTCATACTAGCCCCTCTATTCTCCTTCGTCGATGTGACCCTTCCCTATGGTCGTGGGCCATTAATATTTCGAGCATTTCACGATTTTACGTTTCACTATTTTGCATCTCATGAGCTCACACTTCACGATTCGTCTCCCTAGATGCTCAACGGTCCAGATCTCTTCTCAAACCGATGGCTCGAATCAAATATTCATGGTTTTGGGTTTCGCGAGTTCCCATAACTCTTACTTCTGATTCCCCGAGTTGTGAAGTCCCGACAAAACCAGATCTACGGTTCAAATCCCTCCTTAGATCAACAGCTATGATCTTTTCATGATTTCATGATTCACGACTTTGGAGTCTCCTTACCGTCATTCTCCCAATAGCCAAAATTGCGATGGCACTGGATCAATGGTCCAGATCTCCCCTTTGATCAACGACTCAAATCATGTCACGATTTCGTATTTCGCGAATCCTTGCGACACAACCTTTGACTACTTCGAGTCACGATTCATCGAAATGTTGATCTCTCGCCATCTGTCCTCCTTGAAAATGGACGGTCTTGATGATTTCGAAACGATCAACGACTGTGATATTTTCATGAGTTCGCACTTCGTGAATCCTCACAACTCTGCTCTTTGACCTTTCCACTCTACGAGTCAGTGAAATGTTGATCTCTCGCCATGTGTCCTGTAATGATGGATGGCTCCGATGATTTCAGAATTTCATGACCTTGCTCCTCCTTTGTACATTCAGAGCTTTAATGTTAGTGCACTTTACCTTGATCAGACGGCTATGATCCATTTGCGCTCAGATCGAACGGTTGAGATATTTCCTCCTCTTTACTTGCTCCTCGTTGTTTGGACACTGATCGGATGGTCCAGATCTTCCCTCTAAGTTAAATCTTTCTTCAGACTTAGAAGATTTTTGAAAGGATTTAAAGTCTTCGACCTTTATCCTTCTTGCGATTCCATTTCTTGGATCTCGTTTTGCCCCTCCTGAGCTTGATCTCTCCAAAGATTTCGATCTCCCAAGCACTTCTTGCTTTTTTGGGAAATTTGTCAAACTCAGATCCAAAGATTCTTGAAACGAATCATTTCTCACCTTCCTAGCGTTCTTATTCTCTCACCCTTCGACTTCTTTATGGAGTCACTTCGAATCTTCATCGAATTCTAGGTCTGTGCACTCTTTGCAACAGATCTTTACACAAGATTTGAGTTATTGCGACGACTGTGCACTCCTTGCAACAGTCGCTTTACACTTTCTGCAAAGAAAGTCTTATTCTATTTCTTCTGATCTTTACAAGTCGAAATAGACCCTGTCAACGCACTCTTTGCAGACTGTGTGCACACCTTGCACCGGCTCCCGAAGAAAAGCGATTTTAAAATTTATGCAATCATTTCAAAGCTACATGCACTCGTAGAAAGATTCATTCATTCTTGAAAATATTAACAACAACAACAGGGAAATTGTAGACAATATTCACACCATACATTGGATCAATTTTCCTCTATTATCTTCATTCAAAATCAAGAAAATGGTTACAGCTAAAATCAAAGCAACAACTATTGTTCACAAATTCCTACTTGCTCGTAATTCTCGTAACCCCTCTTTTGGGCGTACAAAATCTCTCTTTATACAAAAGAAACAAACTAACTGCTATCTAATTGCAGTTACATTGCGACTAGGGTTAAATTCCCAAGTCACGTGTGCTCGTTTTGTCTCCACGCGTGTGATCTTTCCTCTTTTGTTTTCTATCAGTTTCAAAAGATTACAGTACCGGCCAGCATTCGAGATTTCGAATTGGTCCTCAGGCACTGAGTTGTCTTGCCATGTGTATTTGTTGATGATGCTCCTGCATCACCCTTTGTCACTCATTGGGCTACAATATTCAGTCCATCCCTATGGCCTCTAGCCCTTTTTCTTATGGTATGTCGAATTTCACATCACAATTTTCATCCTCCATCCCAGCATCTAATCTGAATACTAGTATTAGACTTGGGGGCATGGCTCCTCCACACACTCCATTTTCGTTTAGAGATGCTCATATCCCACAAATGACTCCTACAGTTGGAGGCCTTCCTCCTTTTAACCCCGGGTCTAATCCTGGTCCTAATGCTCTTAGACGGAGTGGTCAACCTCGCGGATAAGTTGTTGCTTACGGTCCATCCTTTACACCTACCTCCTCTGCACCAATTATGACCAACACATTTGGCATGACAAATCCACCTCTATCCTTTGGATTCACACCCAGGGGAGGTCAGTTTCATACCTTGGGAAACCCCCAACCTAGAGCTACTCCAGTTGGGGGGAATTTTTACAACCCTCATCATAACATTTGTACTAGAATGATGCCCAACCAACCCTTCATGAATCATTTTGGAGGAGGGTCTTACAATCCCAGACAGGGCTATGGTGCATACCAGAACCCTGTATGGGTTGTGATTCCCCAGCAACAATATTTCCTGAGATCTTGGGGCCAGATGTCACAACGTCGTCTCCCTTTTCTAGCCACGCTCAATCTTCCAAACTTGTCTAGATTAATGAATGACCCTGTGCATCATGATCCGACATGGCCCCCGTCCCCACCAAGATTCCTTCAGATATTCTAAAATTCAAAGGCAATACTGGTGAGGATCCTGGTGATCATGTCACTACTTTTCATCTTTGGTGCTCTTCTAATTCACTTAACAATGTTTCTATTCATTTAAGATTGTTTCAACACACCCTCATGGGGGTTGCAATGAAATGGTACATAGAGCTGCCAGGGGGGACGTACGGAACTTTTAATCAGATGGTTTTATTCTTCCTCAACCACTTCCAATTGTCAGTTTGTTATGATGTTGGCATAGAACTTATGTTGACCTTCTGTCAGGACAAAGCCACCCATATCTTGGATCACATCCAAGAATGGTGTAGATGGAAGAGGTTGATCAAGGCCTACATACCTCCGGAATTCCTTCTAGAGTGGTTCCTTAAGTCTCTACAGCCTTATATTTTGAAGGATGTTTCCACATATGGGGTTACATATGAGGAAGAAGCGATTTTTAAATCCAAATAGTTAGATCTTATATATGCTCAGTCTAGGATGTTATACGAAATTCTTCCAGATGCACCGAGATCAAACTATGACCCTAGAAAAAATCATGGGCCTCGTGTCGATGGCATTGTAGGCTCTGCCAATGTGAAATATGTAGACATGGTGACAAGCCAGTTGAAAGATTTTTCTCTAAACTAGTCTGTAGGAGGGAAACCTTCATCCTTGTCCTCCACTCCCACTCAATCGGCTGATGTACATTATGTACAATCGTCGACCAACCCGAATGGTAACTAGAAACCAAGAGGGAATAAAAAGAAAGGACATGGTAGCAATCGTAAGGGTGGGAAGAATAATAATAAACCCAAGTACAATGGTAATAATGAGAAGTTGAATAATAATGTTGGTGAGGGAAAGAAAGAAAGGCGAAAGGTGAAGTTTCCCTGCAAGCTTTGTACAGACGATCACCTTACCCACTTATGCCCCAAACTTGTGGAAGTTGCGAGACTTTTATCTCTATCGCCCGCTGTGCTGACTGATCCTTTTCTAGATAATTATCACATGGCCTCAATCTCCTCAAATGTCCGAAATGCGATGAGTGGAAGTCAAAACCCATCGGCGCAAGATGGTGATCGTCTATGCATCAATATGGTTAAGTCTAAGGTTAATGTAGCCACTCAGTATCATGATTACAGTTCTTCACAGACTATACCTAGTCTAGAGTCTCCCCCTCCTCTGGAGATACCTTTACAGATAGAAAAACTAGATCCCCCACCTCGTATTCCGAAAGGAGTACTCAAGCACTCTACTCACAATCCTAATGCTAGAGTTTCCCAGAATTACTCTATTGTTGAGGATCTAGGTCAAACCCCTTGTGCGATGTCGGCTCTATAGGTACTCCAGACGTGTCCTTCATAAAGGAATGCCTTGTTATCTGTGTTAGAAGTTCTAGATCCTTGTGGCTCTAAGGTCATCAAGTTTCACGTCACGGATATAAATCCTCGCTTTCCTTACCATGTGGAATTCCAAATCTACGTGGGTTACTCAAAGTATACCATCAAACATATTGTTATTGATGAAGGCATTGCAACATTCGTGATGTCCCTGGTGTTAGAAAAACGGGATTGCGGAGCAATAAAATAAAACAAATGCGGAAACAAAACACAGAAGATACACAATACAATAGAGACATAGATTTACGTGGTGCACCCAGTGTGGGTTATGTCCACCAGAGAAATTTCCAAGTCCTTCCTTTATTATTATCCAGCATATGAAGGGATACAACCTACAGCAAACCCATTGTAACTTCCTCTTCTTTCTCTCATGGTCTCCTATCTCAGAATACAATATTCACCATCAATCATAGCCGCAATACATTTCCCTCATAAAAGAGGGTTGCCTTCTAGGGAAAAAAACCCTAACATAATCTCTATCGTTAGATCTGCGACCTTATAATGAACGGTCTATATTTACAATGAAATTAAAATATACATTTACAAGGCAATTTTTTCTTCGGGGGGCCGCTTGCCCCCAGACCCCCCAACCGGGGGGATAGCCCCCTCGGACCCCGCAGAGGGGGTACCCCCCCTCTGCACTCCCCCGCATGGAAGAGTGTACATACTTCTAGGGTGTAAAAACTTCATGGGGTATAAACACGGCTAAAAGCAAGGACCTCTGAATCAAGAAGATAATCAGGCTCCACAACCAACAATCTCCCACTTGGAGACTGATCTCAACAACTCCACCGTTGTTGTATATGCTGGACTCTGAACCTTCTTG
>ML781391.1:1142422-1160240 GCA_009831015.1 Picea engelmannii | reverse complement strand
ATTTACGTGGTTCACCCAGTGTGGGCTACGTCCACCAGAGAAATTGCCAGGTCCTTCCTTTATTATTATCCATCATATGAAGGGATACAACCTACAGCAAACCCGTTGTAACTTCCTTTTCTTTTTCTCGCAGTCTCCTATCTTAGAATACAATATTCACCATCAATCATAGCCTCAATACATTTCCCTCATAAAAGAGGGTTGCCTTCTAGGGCAAAAAACCCCTAACATAATCTCTACCGTTAGATTTGCGACCTTATAATGAACAGTCTACATTTACAATGAAATCACAATATACATTTACAAGGCAATTTTTCCATCGAGGGCTTCTCCCCTGAACCCCCACTTGCCCCCAGACCCCCCAGTCGGAGGGATAGCCCCCCCGGACCCCGCAGAGGGGGTACCCTCCCTCTGCACTCCCCCGCGTGGAAGAGTTTACATACTTCTGGGGTATAAACATGGCTGAAAGCAAGGACCTCTGAATCAGGAAGATAATCAGGCTCCACAACCAACACCTGGTCTATTGGAAAGCCCTCGACTTTCCGAACCTCTCTCAATATCTAACCATGCTCACTGCTTTTGACAGTCGTTCTTTCCTCCCTCATGGTATTCTTCGTGTCTTCCTGGTCCAGTTAGGTGGGAAGATGGTGGAGGTCAATGTCGAGGTGGTTGATGCGCCCCATGACTATAACTTGTTACTAGGACGTAATTGGACTTATGTTATGACTGCAATTGTATCTTCTATCTTTCTTACTCTATGTTTTCCTCGCAATGGGAAGATCATGACAATTGACCAGTTGTCCTTTGCATATGCTAGCCCAATGCATCGGTTGGACCATTGATCCCCATGATCAACAATTCTTAGCCGGAAACTGAGAATATCGGTGTCTGAATGTATTCATCCCTTATCGGTACCTTCAATTTCATGGCACTGGTTCATCATATCTATGCCATGTCCAGTAGGTATGCTTCATCAATGAGGTATGTTCCTTTCTGCACTTCATATTTTAATGATCTTTGGACCCTACCTTCCTCGACTATGTCTTGTGAAGGTCATACACATACTCAAATAGCTATGCCATTATCGGCAACAGAGATAGCATATCAGGTTGTTCTCGACTCTTATGTCGATTCGGACCCTGCCACCTTGCAGACGGACAAGGAGGATCCTGTTCTCAAGCCCGTATGGGCCACTTCATTGTCTTGTCACCATGTTTCCAGTATGGGCCACTTCATCGTATTGTCACCATGGGCCTTTTAGCCGGAGAGTTGATTTATGCAGTCATTTATGTATGTTGTGGTTTACCCAAGCCATAGAGATATTTTCCTCGTAAACCACAACAGACGGATATGACTGCAAAAATCAACTCTCTTTTCAAGTATGATATATAAAAAAATATGCTAGCAAGACAAGATAAAATTCCTACCTCGTCCAGACGTTCGATAAAGTCCATCGTTGAGCAGTTGACCCAAAGCAATATACCTGCAACTAGTCCTCAACAACCAAGCAGAGAAAGCATATGGTGATATTATATAATGTTAGCACATTCAATAGCATAATCCACTAATAAACATGACAAATACACCCATGGAATAATAATTCAAATATTTGCAAGATATCAATTTAATGGGAAAAGAGTATTTATATTAATATAGGATCAACAGAAGTGAAAATGTTATAGACTTTCATGTCGGCACGGTTCGATATCGAGAAACTAATTTGCTTCCAGTTGTGCCTCCACCACTTAAATCCTCCACCAAAGGCAAGCTCATAAGAGAGAGACAATGAGGTTCTCAATCAATAAGGGAAGAGATTGGGGGTTGAACACTGTGTTCAGACTTAAAGGACAAAGGAATGCAAACTCGATATGAAGTAAATAATTTCTCCAGAGTAACTTTGTTCTCAAAATTGAATTGTTTCTCCCCTTTCCATAGCTCGGAATTGGCCCATTTATAGCCTTCAAAATGGAACTGAAGGGTCGATTCGGAACGTTTCCAATATATGGAAGGCCAAGGATCATAGATCTTTTGTCATGACATGGAAACCTGACATTAATTTTCATTTTCTAGCACAAATCCCGATGTACATGGGTTGTAGTGGAGCATCCTGCGTATACACATGTTGTATAGTAGGCAAGATACGTACATGTGGAAAAATATTTATTTTTAGCTCTGGAATTTACAAACAGGGATGATAAGTCTGCATGGGGAAATGGAAAAAATCCTTTTGTGCAAGATTGCATAGGGTGAGTAAAATCTTGCTATAACAGATGTCCCATAATGTGTGAGGTCATAGGAGTATCTGCAACGGTCGAAATAAATTATAAACAACCTAGAAGTGGAGTGATGGGGAACCAACTGGACGAACTAGTTGCTCATTACATTCTGCACTGACTTTGCATACATGGATGCCAATAGAATTACATTGCAGATCCATGCGAAAATAAACCAAACAAGTGTTTGTGGTCATGAATAGGCAAATACAAATGTGGTTATATGCCAATAGTTGTCATAGTCACGAACAAGGCCCAGTAGAACCAGTCTCAAAACCAATCTGAAGATATATGTATACAATGGAGTATAATCTGATCTCCCATGACCAATGAGTTCATATAGGTATTGGTCCAATGAAAAGGAATCAATAGCTTAGGAAAGCTCCAGCCACATAGTGATGTCTTCAAGTCTTATACACAATCCACCAAGGGTGCAAGTCTACATCATGTGAATAAAGGAGTTGAGGTCGAACACAATGAGACATCATTTGATTACTGCTCATTGAGGTATATCGTTAACAAATGCGAGACAACCTATCGATAATGAAAGTAGGTATCAAGGCACTGAGTACATTCTTACAAGTGTGAATAAAGGAGCTGGTGTCAAACACCTGAAGAATCCATCGATCATAAGACATTGATGTATTCCCAACTGTCGATGGCGAGAGAGCCTGCCACTAATGACTGCAAGCCTCAAGGTACTCATAAGACTCTAGGTCTCATTTCTAGAATAAATGGGCTGAAGTCGATGGAAGGAGACCCACTGAAAGGAAAGCATTAAGGAATCTCTCATCAGTCAGCACGAGCTACAAAGCAGGAGCTTCATGATTTGGTGGAAATCGGATGAAGAACATGTTCACGAACCAACGACCATGTGCGTCTTTCACATGTGCCAATTGCAAGCGATACATGAAAAAGACCCTCTGAATAACAGCCAATGATTAAAATTGTTGACAAATGTGAGGAAACCACCAATAAGGCTAATGGCATCCAAGACACTGCACGAATCCCAATGTGTGAATAGATGTCTTGTCGTCGAACACAAGGGAAACCACCTAGTCAATGACCAATGATGAAATGTCGATTGTTGGGTTTAAGGTTGCCTACCAATAATGAAAGTAGGGCCATGGTGCATGATAGGACTACAGTATCATGTGATTCTAAGACAAACTGAGGGTATGCCCGACATGCAAAGTCAAGAGTTCTGAGAGGTGGTCGACACAGGTTGATAGAATTCCTTTGAACAAGAGCATGAGACATATGGAGGATTCCAGCAGCATAGACCCAATGATGAAACCATGAGATGCAGGAGGCATCAATGAAACTCTCTATAGGTACTGGAAAAGTAACCAGTCGGTAGAGAAGACTCTATAACGAGCTCAGCTTCCTAAGGCCATGCTAATCCAAAAATTATGATGATGAATGGACTCAATAATTTTGTGCTTTGTTCAAAGGCGACACGATTGCTACCAATACAAGATAATATTCCCTTCCCGCCCATCTTTTTTTGTTTTTTCATAGACAAATGAATGCTATGATACAGAGGAGGAAATGAGTGTCGCAAGTAAGCAAAACTAGTTCCAATACTGGAACGTACCTATGCTCAATGCAAGGAAATGCATGCGAGAGATGGACACTCAGGGGAATGTTCTCTCCTAGGTATAGGTGTTATAACCCTAAATTGCACCACACATGCTTATCTGGCATAAGGCCAACTCATATCCCTTCATTGCCAAAACATCTGTTGAACAACCTCTCTGAAAATCCTCTTGTGTCAAGGCCCACGCACCCTAACCCATTACTGCATGCTGGCAGGCCCACTATAGCCTGTGTGTACCTAACAAAACACAAAAATAGGAAATTTTCTGATGGAACAAAAAGCTATGGGTCAGTTAACTGAAACTCTCGGCCATGCATGGCCGAGAGTTCGTCCAAAACCCTAGCTCCTTCTAACCTATAAAAGAAGGGGTAGGGTACCATTTGGAGGAGGAAAATTATAGCGAAGAAACTCTGCCCATTTGCCGAATCCATTGTCCCAACCCTTTGGCCTTTCCTCAAGACAAAGGAGAATTAACGCAAAGCAGTTGTAGGACAGAAGAGGAGGAGCCCAGGATCAAGATCAAGGAGCGGTGGTCGGTCTCGACTTTGATTCTAAGTTGATTCATTTTTCAAATAATAAAAGAATACTTTTCCCGTCCCAATGCATGAGTATCTATAGTTTGTTTAATTTATGCTTAATTTCTAACCCTCAAGTAGAGAAGTAGCATGCATGCATAGTTGTTTGTCTTGATTGCAGGTTATCTTTGGAAGGAGCGGCGCAAGCAAGCGGTCAAGAGCGCAACGGAGGATCTACACCGAGCATCAGTAACAAGGTTAGTAGTTCCTTTCCATTTATGTATTGTGAAAGAGGGGTTTAAGTTTTGGGTCATAGGTTAAAAAGTAATTTCTTTAACGGTCAAAATCTGCATGCAAGTCTGACCCTAGTTTTCTAGTCTGTAGGGTATTTTTCCCAACAACAGAGTTGGCGACCATACTGGGGAAGATACTCTTTTGGGTTTCCGGATTTAGTTGAGTTTTTTGGGTAGTTTAAGAGATTAGATTTTCTGTTTCTTTGCATGTGTTTTTCTGTAAGACCTGAGCTGGCAGGGAGCCTGGTTCTTTATACCATTTTTCCCTTACTGTTTCTTGACGGTAATTGTCAGGACACACAGAGGTACACGCGGCCTGTAGAAGGCCTGCACGCGTGTACCCGCGCCCTAACCTCTTGCAGCCCGCATGTGAACGCTAGCTATAGAGGTTTCAGTAGCGTGTAGGAGTTCAGAGAGTTGTAAGAGGCAGTCCTCCTCTTCCCTGTCAGAATTATACATTCTCAGGGGGTTTTCTAGATCCTGTTTGAGCCTTGTTGGTTCACAGTTCTGTCTCAGTTTGTCTTTTTGTGTTTTGTTATTTCTTGCAATTATTTTTCTTTTCTGTTAGAAGAAGCATCCAAGCCTTCAAGAGACCCTGGTGATCAATACCAGAGGCCTCTTCCTGGTCTGGGCTACCTATTTTTACTGTTGTCTTATAATTTATACATACATGTGGCCTGTACAAGGCCAGACTACATGTACACGCTGCTTGTTTCAGCTCAGCACGCGTTTGCACGCGTGCTGTTTTAGTGACAGTAGCGTGCTTGACAAGCTGCTTTTTAATCAGGGTGGGACAGTCATCCCCTCCTTTGATGAGAAGTATTCCTCTCGGGTGTTTGACTCTAGGGGTTGAATAGTCAGTAAGTTAGGTCCTCTTACCCTTAGCCTGCTTTTTCTCAGTTGATAGTTGACAGAAAATACAAAAAGAAAAAAATTTGTTTTATGGTTTTTAGGCAAGCTTAAGAGTCTTTGTTTTCTTTATTGCCATTGTGTGTCTTTACTTTGATTCTTTGTGATCTGCGCTTTAAGCCAGAATTTGTCTTTCTTAGTTTTGTGCTTGTCGGTATTTTCCCTTTGTTGCTTCCTTGGCACTTAAATAAATAAATAAAGAGAAAAAAAAAATCTTTGCATTTTCTTCTTTGTTTGAAGATTGTGTTTTTGCATCAATAGCTAGGGAGAAGTATTTTTGTTCATAAGTTTTTGCAGTGCATTTAGAGCATAAGTAGCTCGTAGTCGAGTGAAATTCCTTTATGTTTGCTGCATAAAATCTTAGAAAAATTGAAAAGAAAAAGAAATCTTTCTTTGTGAAAAGTTGTTGATTTTTGCATTTAGTAAAAGTCTTTTGTTTCCAGATTTTTTCATTCGTTTTGCTTTGAGTCTTTACACATCATCAGTTTCACCTTCATACCCCGTGACGTAAGAAAACCCATAAAAGCAATGCTAATTTAAAATCTATTAGACTTTTTGTTTGTAGGGTTCACACACTAGTTCAGGACTAGGGCCTTGGATTAGGTTGGAGAGGAAACTCTCCAAGGCCATTCAAAAACAAACATTAGATTCTATGATAGGGAGTGTAGAAGTCCAGTGGCGTGGAAGTTATTCGGGACCCCCCTCTAACACAGGGGATAAACACAAGGTCACATGCGGAAAGGTAGCAGAGATAACCCCTCCAAAGCTGGACCAAGCGTATTGGAGAACACATATCGAGGGCTTGTTTTGGGATTCCGTCGTTTGCATTTGTCACGGGGCTTCGTGGGTCTCGAATCCGTTCGAGGTCCTCAGTTGTCTTCTGGACCATTTTCTCTCGATACCCTTGACAGGTTTCGGGCTTGATACCCTGCTCATTGTGGTCTACCCAACTTTCGACTGTACCCGCCTGGTGATTGTTCGCGTGCTGGAAAACTAGTTGCCAATCTTTTTTAGGGACATACACAGGTGACTGCAAGGGTATACCACGGTACCTATGACAGACATCGGGCCACACTTTGCAGAGTATACCCAGAGGGTGCTTCCGTGTTCGAGTTGCACTTGCACCGGTAAGTTGCTCTAGTGTTGGTTGTTGTAACTGTTCTTCCAACTAGTTTAGAGTTTGTTTGTCTTATCTCTTAGGGGCTTATTTTTTAGTGTGTGTTATTGTTTGAACGTGTAGAATACCTTAGCATGTCTTGGATATTCTCACACAGTGGAGGATCCCGAGCTCCGCTGGTCACGAAGGCTTCTGGGCCTGCCGTCGGTTATATTGGAGCCACCCCCGCCACCATTGAGGTGGAGGCTAGACCAACAAGAGTCTTTCAAAGCAACCGGGTTACAAACCATTGTGCCCGAACAACTCCTGGAGGAATCAACCGCCAATCTTGGCTCGGTTGAAACCTCAACCACTGATACCTGGCCATCAGTTATTGTACCAATCCAATTTTATGAACGCCTGTCAGTGCCTCACACAGCTATGGAAACAAACGCTGTTACTTCCTCTGGAAATTCTTCCATTTCCACCACCGTTGCTACCACAGGAGAAGCATCTCCTAATTTTCCATCGTCGGTCCGAGCCACTACGGTCTCGGCCGCAACTACGTCGCACAGTGGACCGATCCCATCTATCGCGGCAGCCACAACTCCCTTCACACCTAGTGCGACAGGCCCTCCGTTTTCATACGGTATGCCTAGTTCGGGTACAAGTCTTGCACTAACTTACTCCACTTTACAGACTTTGGGTCTGGGGGTAGGGAGCTCTAACGCTCCTCTGCAAGGTCAACTTGGGGGAATTCCTGTCCCTTTTAACGCTTTTCCTTACGCTGGAGGTCATATCTCTCCTTCGTCCCCTTCACTTGGTGGTCTGCATCAGCAGTCCGCCGGGCAGCCTGCACACACTAGTTCATTTGGAGTCGGGAGTCAAGGAACACCTGCGCACACTATACCGGTAGGTTCATCACCGTTTGTTTGGAACGGGATGTTTGGTAACAACACTTTCGCATCCACCGCTTTCCCATCTGGGGGCACTCCCATTTTTGGACATTCTACTCCGGTGCAAGGTACTATTCCTACACCGGGGGCACATATACCAGGACCTTGGAACTTAGGACAAGGATTCATTCCCTCCTCTGGAATGTCGTTGTGGGGTAATTCTTTTCACAGTCAATGGAACCCTGGACAGACTAATATGCCTCTCCCATCAGGACCGGCATGGGATAATCCTTCCATAAGTCCGTCAAACATGATGAATGTCCAACATCCTATGTCCTTTATGGGGAATCAGCCAATGATGTCTCCACATATGCAAAATCCTTACGCTGGTCAGGGCCATGGTTTCTACCAGAATCTGGGCCAGCAGCCAAACTTTTCCTGGCAACCTGGTGCCAGTCAAACTCTAGGACCCTTTTTCCCAGGCTATCAGCAGCAACCCAAACTACCATTCCTGGCGACGTTACACTTGCCAGATTTGACAAGGTTGTTAAATGATCATATTTGTCACGATCCACGTTGGACTCCTATGCCAACGAAGTTTCCTTCAGACATTCCAAAGTTCGAGACCAAGCCTAATGAAGATCCAGGTGATCATGTGACTACCTTCCATCTTTGGTGTTCATCTAACTCATTGAAAGATGACTCCGTTCAGTTGTGATTGTTTCAACGCACTCTTATCGGGAGTACCGCGAAATGGTACATCGAGCTCGATCGCTCAAGATACTCTTCTTTTGGCAAACTGGTGATGGCCTTCCTTAACCATTTCCAGTTACCTGTGAGATACGACATTGGCAAAGAGTTGCTTGCTAATTTCAAACAGACAATAGCGGACCATATCTCTGATCATATCCGAGAGTGGAGATGTCGGAAGAGTCTAATCAAAGTACCAGTCCCACCAGCATTCCTGCTTGAGTGGTTCCTTAAGTCTCTGGTCCCACAATTATCCAAAGATGTCGCGACTTCAGGATTTTTCTCCGAAGAAGATGCCATCATGAGGGCTCAACAGTTTGAGCTCATCTATTCTCAGTCTGGTTTATTATACAACATCCTGCCGGATGCTCCACGATCAATACTGGATAAAACTAGACAGAGAGTTGGACCACATGCCGATGGTATTGTTGGTTCAGCACAAACCAAGCCCGCTGAGCAATTGATAAAGCAATTGCAATAATTATCTATCCAACACTCAACGTCCAACCAGACTACTTGTTTGGCTGCTCCTCCTACCCAAACGTCGGAAGTACACTATGTACAGTCGACTAACCCAAAGGCCACCCAGCAGCCTGAAGGGAAGAAAAAACAACGAAAGAAGGGTAAGGGTGAGAAAAAACCCACTGATAATGTTGGCGAGGGAACCACGGAAAAACGAAAGGTGAGGTATCCATGCAAATTGTGTGCGGAAGACCACCCGACCCATCTTTTTCCTCGACTTGCAGAGGCCCAGAAATTTGTCACACAGCAACAGCAAGCAGTGTTGACTAATCCCTTTCAGCATGGGCAAAATTTAACTCAAGCCTCTACAAGTGTCGAAGAGGGCAGCCAAGAAACCTGCCCTCCTCCAAACAATTCCTCATCCGCGAATGTATATATGGTTAGGGGTGATGCTTTCATAACGACTAGAGCGCACGACTATAGTAAACCAAGCGCCTCTGAGAAGGGTAAAAAAGTTGAACTCCCATCTCTTCCTCTACAGATCGAGAAGACGTTGGGAGAAACAATGACACCCATTCCAAAGGGTGCATTTAAGAAAGCTTCTCACAACCCAAACGCAAGGGCCGCCCAGAATTACTCTATGGTGGAGGATTTATCACAAACCCCTTGTGCGATGTCTGCTTTGGAAGTCCTCCAAAGCTGCCCTGCTCAGAGGAAAGCCTTGTTAGCTGCTTTAGGCTCTACTGAGACTTGTAACCCATGTACCATCATGTTAGATACAACTGACTTAAAACCTCATATGCCTTACCACGTAGCATTTCAGATAGTAGTGGCTCATCCCACGAAAACTTTTACATGCAATATCTTATGCACGGTAGTCAACGAGGGTGCCTCGACATGCGTTATGTCATTAGCATGTTGGAAGGCCATTGGCCATACCATTTTGTCTCCGTCACCTACTCTCCTCACTGCATTCGACGGTTGTTCTTTCCGACCACATGGAATCGTCCCTTCTTTCCCTGTGCAGTTAGGAGGGAAGATCGTGTGCGTCGAAGTAGAGGTAGTCGATGCCCACCTCGACTATAATCTCTTGTTAGGACGGAGTTGGACTTATGCTATGCAAGCTGTGGTTTCTATAGTTTTCTGAGTCTTGTTGTTTCCACATGAGGGTCGGATAGTGACCATCGATCAATTGTCATTCTCTAGACCTGACCCAGCTTTGGGGGCATCCACGGTTCCCATGATTGATAATCCTCAACCCGGTGTCGTTAACGTAGGAGTTGGTTTGTGCCCATCCTTGATGGGTACCTTCGATTACCCACCTCCTCATGACGATGTCAAGTTTATATCTAATCACCACAAGGCTGAGATTTTTCAAGTTTCGTCGTTCCGCACGACTTACTTTGAGGATATGTGGATTCTTCCTTCCCCATCATCAACGATGGATGAGACAGGGCACTCCGGCATGTCCATGCCCTTGTCGGCTACTGAAGTAGCGTACTCTTTAGTCCAGCAAGCTTCATCTAACCCTGATCTGACTCCCGCACAAGAGTTGGATCCACTTCTAGAGCCTATTTGGGCTTAGGGTTCTCTTGCTACCATCGATTTGTTAGACTTAGTCTTTCCTTCTGACGAAGCAGTAATCGAAGCAATGACTAGTCCGGACAAACTTTGGGAAGATCTTCATCATAGATCATATTTCCTCCCAGAGTTAAGTCGAATCGAGGCAGGATAATTCACTATCACCATGACGGGAGATCATCCATGTCCTATTAATCTCTTAGCTACACAGGAAATTTATGTTGAGGGCAATATGGCGACTATCGCTGAAACTATACCTATCAACATCTCCCGAAACCCTGGCGTCATGGAGAATGTCTTCGTCGGAGCGAATTGTTCCCCCGAAGAGATTCAAATTTACACGGATCTTTTCAAAGAATTCCACGACGTTTTTGCCAGGTCTTATGAGGAAATGCCAAGTATCGATCCGAAAATAGTTGAACATGAAATCACAACGTATCCTGATGCCAAGCCTGTTCGACAAAAACTCCGTCCAGTCAATCCTAAGAAAGCAGCAACCATTAATCTTGAGGTTGAGAAATCGCTCAAGGCAGGTTTCATATATCCTATTCATTTGACTCAATAGGTGTCAAACCCCGTGCCGGTCAATAAAAAACAAGGCACGATTCATGTATGTACCGATTTCCGTGATTTGAACAAGGCATGTCCAAAAGATAATTTTCCAACCCCATTCATTGACCAAATCATTGATGAATGTGTTGGTTGTGAAGCCTTTTCATTCATGGATGGTTTTTCGGGATATAATCAAATCCAAATCAAACCTGAAGACCAACACAAAATGGCATTCATTTGTCCGTGGGGTACATTCGCCTATCGTAAGATGCATTTTGGCCTCAAAAATGTTGGAGCCACTTTCCAGCGGGCCATGTCTTTTGCGTTTCACGACCTCAAACATATAGTCGAGGCCTATCTAGATGATTTAGCATCACGCTCTCGCAAGCGAAAGGATCATCCTACGCACCTCAGACTAATCTTCAAATGCTGTCACTACTTCAGGATTCGCTTGAATCCCAACAAGTGCAGCTTTTGCGTAACGTCGGGACGTTTGTTAGGTTTCATCGTATCAACAACAAGGATCATGGTCGATCCTCTCAACTTGGAGGCAATAATCCAGTTGTCCCCCCCACGCACAATCTTACAACTTCAAAGTCTTCAAGGCAAGGCGAACTTCTTACGACGCTTCATTGCCAACTATGCCGAAATCACCAAGGGCTTTATGCGTTTACTGAAGAAAGATGTTCCCTTTTTCTGGGACGAAGCCGCTCAATGTTCGTTCGACGCATTAAAACATGCCCTCACAACCGCACCTCTGCTAAGGCCACCTAATTATAACAAAGATTTATTTTTATATCTAGTTGTCGCAGAGTCAACTATAGGCATGGTTTTAGTTCAGGAAGATGATTCGTTTTCAGAATACGTGATCTATTACCTGAGTCGAGGCCTCGTAGGACCGGAACTTAATTATTCCCATCTCAAAAAACTTGCGTTGGCAGCAGTTCATGCTGTTCAACGGTTTTGTCACTATGTTTTGTTTCGCAAGACCATCGTCATCGCTGTCGTGAATCCATTCCAGTACATGTTGACACGACGGGTTATAGGCAGAAAAATCAGTATATGGATGGTCATCCTCCAAGAATTTGACTTAGACTTCGTTTCAGCAAAGTCCAAGAAGTCATTGGTCTTCGCAGAACTTATTTCGGAACTTCTGGTTGAGTCAGGTGACGTTGTGCCTGAGGAATCGCCTATCCGGGGGGATATGTTTTTGATTGAATCTTCAAACCCATGGTATGGAGATATACTGATCTATCTCCAGAATTTGAAGTGCCCCACCTCTGCTTCTCGTGATGAGCATCGGCGGATACGCCATCAGGATAAGAATTATCTCATACTCGATGATACGTTGTATCGGAAAGGTGTGGACTGCATCTTACGTCGATGTCTCACTCGTGAGGAGGCTGTCATAGTGCTCAACGATTGTCATACTGGAGCTTGTGGTGGTCATTTATCTGGGTTGGCAACAGCCCAAAATATTTTACGAGCAGGTTACTTCTGGCCCACACTTATCAAAGATTGTATCGAGTCGGTCAAGAAGTGCCATCCGTGCCAAATATTCTCTCGGACGATGAGGGCACATCCAACTCCTATGTTTCCTGTCATCACAGTTGGTCCCTTCACTAAGTGGGGGATTGATTACACTACATGCAACCCCCCGTCAGCCAGGGGGCACCGCTATATCATTGTAGTTGTCGACTACTTCACTAAGTGGGTCGAAGCTATGCCAACGTTTAAAGATGATGGAGAGACTGCAGCTCTCTTCTTATTCAACCAGATTAAAGCACGGTTCGGCGTCCCGAGAGAGATTGTCACTGACCATGGCAGTCACTTTCAGAACCAAATGATGTTTGAATTAACATCAAAGCTTAGGTTACAGCAGGAACATTCATCACCTTACTACCCCCAAGCCAATGGGCAGGTGAAAGTTGTAAACAAAATTCTTAAGACGATTCTACAGCGAACTATCAAATTAGCCAAGTCAAACTGGCATTTGATGTTATACTCGGCATTATGGGCTTACCGAACATCAGTTAAGACTGCAACCGGTTTCTCACCTTTCCAACTTGTTTACGGGCTGGAGGTAGTCTTGCCCATCGAATGTCAAATCCCATCTCTGAAATTGGCAGTACAGTTATTGCCAGACACTTCTCCACTTGAAGAACGGTTAGTACACCTTGAGCAGCTTGATGAGCAGCATCACGATGCGGCCCTGGCCAACGAGGCTCATAAACATAAGGTCAAGTGTCAATATGATAGGTCCGTTCGTCCTCGGATTTTTTCTGAGGGCAACCTTGTCCTGGTCTATGACCAAGACAAGGACCTCCTGGGGGCAGGAAAGTTTAAACCCATGTGGTTTGGACCCTTCATTATCAAAGAGGTTTTCAAAAAGGACGCTTATCGTTTGGTCAATTTTGAAGGGAATGCTTTGGCGGAGCCTAGAAATGGGCTCTACCTCAAGAAGTATTATTCATAGAAAGGTCACTGTGGGTAACTTTTTGTAACATATGTATAGTCTTTGTACTATTATTTTTTTACATTTCTTTTAAAAAGTGTTATGGACGTGTCATTGATGTTATCTTTCGTCAATATGGCAGATGTCAAGTGAGTCTGAGGAGTTCGTTGGGTATGCGGATGGTGCTAGTCGACAAACGTGGAGGCTTGCCTCCGCAGCTTGGGTAATCTTTACACCACAAGGTTAGTTGTTATCTTCCGGAGGTATATGCTTAGGTAACACCACAAATAATGTTGTCGAGTATAGTGCAGTTATTCAGTTGCTTCATGACGCATTGTCATTGGGTATCTCTCATCTCCGGGTCTTTCTAGACGCTCAACTAGTTGTGTCGCAGCTAAACAGAATATACCGGGTTCATGATCCAACTTTACACCGACGATTCCTTAGGGTACGTCTCTTAGAACGCAACTTTGATTATATTACATATTTTCATGTTCCTAGGAGATTAAACCAAATCACAGATACTCTAGCTAATCAAATTTTAGATTGGCATCTTGCCAACATATAAAAAGATCATGGACATAAACATGTAAATACATTTTTGCACACATAATCCATAAGACACAAAAAAGAGATAAAAACCATATATAAACATCATAAAATCACTAGAGTACATAGATGGGCGCAAGCGCCTCAAAAATGGGAACAGTAACAAGTCACTGGGCTTATGCCCTCAAAAAATATATACAACAAGGTGCTTGTGGCACATAAAAAGTCTAAAGTCTGTTCAGGGCCTATGGGCCCTGTTATAATCATCTACTGCACGGGCTAAATGCCTAAACAATCGGGCCCACGTCCGACGTGCCCCCACAACATGAGTCTACATGGATGGCGACAGGTCCTCTATCTCTGCCATCGGGATTGTGCGAGTGAGCGCAGTGAAGTTCCACTCAACTTGCCTAAGGAACCTCTCGGCCTCTCCTGCTGGGAGGTTCCCTGCTACTGCTGCTCGCCTAGCTGCGGCTTCTGGCCGTGGGCGATCCCTGTTCTGTGCATAGTCGGCAGGTCGCACGGGTCCCACATCTGCGTGCAATAAATGTTTACCCATCAAATACTCTGGCATATAAAAATGATATATATAACAAAAAGACATAAAAATTACATATGCAAATAACAAAAAAAAAACTACAAAGGTGGAGACTTGCCCATCTCCCCTCGCTCCTCACCAGGAGGCACGGGTATCTCTGGATCTCTAGAGAATTTGATCCCCGCATATGGGTAGTCCTAGATAGCAGGGATCTGTCATGACAGCCAAGCAAAAAAGTCGTCGTCGAAGGCCTCCACAGTCCTTCCACCACCCTGTCGCGGCAGTAACACTGCCCATCTGCATACTGCGGGGAAAGAGGCCAGATGTCCTCGTACTACAACCCGAGGACTGAAGCACGAAACTCTCTCGAAAAATAACAAACACAAGATAGTCCCGAACTCGAAGTTCCTCTGTGTCCATCGTTGGCAATCTGTCAATTGCCTCTTCATACACTCCAGCAGTGTGGTACTCCAATCAAAAATTTGTGCATTCATGCACTGGATAGCACAGTTCATCTGTGCGCGCAAATCCTGATGCACGAATGTTGAGCCAGTAATCTGCCCAATAAGAAACAAGATAGTCTGTAGTGCCAAGTTGGTAATCTTGCTAATAGGCACCTGGGAACCTCTACGATCGGTCCCAGCCTCACAGTACTCAGCTACTAACTCCGAGATCTTGCTCGGCCCCGCAGGAAAAGTCTGAAAGTTGACTGGTTCCCCTCTCCTTGAGAGGCCTGTCAAAAAGTAAATGTCCTCGGTGGTGGGCACCAAGGATTGCCCCTCTAGTATAAAGGCCTCTGCATCAGGGTGTCAGTAATCAATCAAGGTGTTCAGTAGCCTTGGTTGCACGCGCATGAACGGACATAGAAAAAATTTGAGCAAACCGCACTGCGTCAGCACGGCCACAACATTCGGATCTGTAGCAACCAACTCACTGATTGCTTCATGCTCCCTTTCCCTCCACTGGACATACATCCTGCCAACACAACAAGGTAGAAGAGGGTCAATACTTCTTTTCATTGTCTTTTTCATCAGTAGGGGGGGTACACGCGGCCTGTTGAGTTGACAGTCGCGTGTACACGCATGTAGGCTTTGCTCTGCACGCATGTACCTAGGGCCGACCTTTTTAAGGTCGACGCCCACCCCAAAAAATAACTTAAATGCTTAAATTGAAGTATTGAATAGCTAGATAAGGGAGTTTGTACTTACTTGGTCTAAGCAGAAGTCCGTTTCATCCACTGTAGCTCCCGGAATCACGATCTTTGGCAAAGGGGGTCTTTTGGCTCCAGAGTCAATTTCCAAATCAGCAATAGTGATAATGAGCTGCCAGCTTCTATTTATAGACTTTTTGGCCTCTTTTTGTTACTTTTTTGGCCCCCCTTATCAGTTTCTTTATACCAAAAACCATTTAGAGTGATCCAGGATTTATATGGGAGGGATTTGATCAGGTATTGGAACAATTTTTTTTTGAGTTTCGAAAAAATATTGACGGTCAAAAATCAACTTGAGCATATAGGGTAGGATATCACCCCACCTTTTTCCTCTCGTTGCCTTTTTCTTATGCTATAGGATCGATCCCATCCGGTTGTGACACAGAACCGTCATATCTGCTCTAAAAGTGTCGCAACTTGGTGGTAGAGCTTGCCAAAACATGGATGCCCTAGGTAGGTCCTGGTTGCATTATGGTGTCCATTTCATTTCTAACAACACTGTAGGCTCGAGAGTCCGTATATTCTTTCCTGAATATGAGTTTGAGCCTCATGTGCATGAGTCTTTTTTCACTCTTTGTCTTACCCTCAGGACTCCCAAACAATAACGGGTCTCCTTTTAAGCCCTTTTCAGACCCTCTAAAAATGAAAAGATTATTGAGGGATCTTGTGACCTTTCACACTCGTTAAACTGAAATTTGAAGTCACGTCTGTCCAGCGGTAGTTTACCCCTTTTTCGGTCTGGACGGTCAACTGTACGAACAAAGGTATGCTCTATTGAATTCCCATTCTTTAGAAGAGTATCCTCAGGTATGATTTTATTCCTTTTTCGGGCCTGAGGGACTAAATTTACGAAAAAGAAACCCCCACGGAGTCCATAGTTAAGCTATTTTCAGACTCCCTAAAATTGAAAAGATAGTCGAGTGACCTTATTCTTTCACACTCGTTAAATTGGTCCAGAAGAATATTCCTGACAAAGTCCATAGTTAAGCTTTTTTCAGACTCCTTAAAAATGAAAAAATGGCCTAGTGATCTTGTCCTTGTCACACTCGTTAAAATGGCTTTGAATTGACGTCTAATCGGTGCTATTTTATCCCTTTTTCGAACCGACTAGACTATCTTCGAAAAAGGTACCCCAGCGGAGTCTCCTTTTATGCTTTTTCAGACTCTCTAAATATGAAAAACCACCGAGCTTACCTTCTTTGGGCTCGTTAAACTTACATCGAACGACGTTACCATTGTGTGTTCTATCAACCGCATTTGCATACCTTATCCATCAGCCTTGTGACAGTTTGCTTCTGCGTCTTAACACCTTTGACCGCTGGAGGATTTTTCCCGAGTATCGTTTTACCAGAACATCAGTCTTGTCCTTGTGCCTTGAGCTTGTATGTTTGTAGTACTCGTTCCTCCATTGTAACGTAAAATTCTTTTATTCTGTTTCAAAAATTATCAAAAAGAACAAAAAAATCAAATATACCCCAAAAAGAGGATGGGAAAAGTATTTTCTTTATTGGCAGCATAATGAGTCGCCCTTGGATGAAGCACATCTGTCTGTTTGATCATCAGACTATGGGATGTAGTATGACCTTAGGAAGATTTTTCTCTCTATATAGAGTTGTTTCCTCCACCATTTGGTTACTCTTCCAAACATATGGAGAGTTTGTGTTGCCTCCTGCTTCGTAGACTTATGATTAACCGATATGCTGCCTGAGTCTTATCACTTGTTGTGCTATTATCCAAGGGAAGTTTGTCACTAAGCCTGAGTCGTCCCCTTTGCAATATGTCTCTTGTCCACATACACGGCCATCCTGAACGTCCAATCAAGTCCTTGTTCGAAATCATTGAAGCCTTCAGTCCGATCATCAAGATTATCAAGTCCATAACCGATGAGCCATCGAAGACCTCTAGGTAGTGCAGTTGTACACTCATATTACACTCTTACCCGAGTTTTAGAAGATTTTGAAGTTGTTGCTCAAGATCTAAAGTACAACCATCAGGCCGAATCAGCTTCTGGGAGATGGATACTCTATATGTATATCTTTCTGATTTCGAGATGTAGCTCCACTGTGTATTATTCGCGGCTACTCTTTATAGTTATTTGACATGGATCTACAGTGTATTTGATTGGTAGCCATGGTTCTA